>JAODVN010201372.1:0-12333 GCA_025434125.1 Chologaster cornuta
TAGTTATAATAGTAATAAACACACACACGACAGTTACTGTAGGCTTGATATACAGACTGCAATATGGTTACAACTAAAACAGAGATCCCCAAAGACTTTCCTAATTAGGGCAAAACTGTTCTGGATGGCAGGCCACTGGACAAAAATAAATTCTGATACTGTATGTGAATTTATATTAGTCTACATTCAAATGTAGGCTATTCAAAAGAAAAGAAATACAACTCTTACTATGGGTGTACTGATTCTCCAAATCCATTGTTCAGACCTTGATTGTGTTAATGGTCCGTTTACATTACCAAGGACAATTTGGAACACCGAAGAGGATAACTTAACAACCTCACGTTTAACACGATTAACCCGTGGATGACTGGTATCCGTGGTTACCTGACCAAGGGCTCGTATCAGTGCCATAGAAACCCTGATTGCCTTGGTATTTCCGTCGGCCTATACTGTGGGAAGAGAGAGGCTACTTGATGCAATCGGATGAAGTGCGATGGGTTAACAAGTCTGGTGTGGGTTCAGATGCTGAGGTGGCCGAACAACCAATGGAAAGGCTGGCGACCTGAGCACCACACTACGGAGAAATCATTCCATTGTTGACAGACATGTTGACACACCTCCGAGACTATTTATGCTGTACATGAGAACCATATGAATGCAAAGGCAGTCCGCAACATACCAGCCCAGACATTTGTGTACCAGTCATTTCTCAGCAAAAGGAGATGTAGTCTTCTACTTGCTTGTAAATATAGTGTGATATTATTTCACATTCTTAAGTTTTTAAAATACAATCAGACGACAAGAATGGACTTGTTGCCGTAACACCTGCAAACCCCCGACATAGTATCGGCCTAGTCACGGAGGCCAATTATGCCATTATGCAAACAAAATGATGCATTAGTTGCATGTTGTTGTTTCAGTGAAGATCTATGTCGTTATAGTGTTAATTGTGACATTTAAAATTAGTTTTACATTTGCATCATAAAAAGAGCTCGACAAGCTGCACCTGCAACAGCTTGGGGATGTGTTCAGCCTCCCAATACCACGAAACAAGACTGTCAACGTGTGTATGGTGATTTCAGGCTAGGTTTGAGAACCGTTACCCTGGTAATTGACCTGCCCAACAGGTCATTTGCATCAATGAAGGTCAAACACAGAAAACAACGGCATACATTGCATCTGCTTCCTATTGACATGAATGAAGCCCAGTTGATTGTCATATGTAGACGCACATGGCCGTCAAAGCCAGCGACCAATCGTGTCGAGCCAAAATAAAGGAATGGGCGGGTCAAACTTGGAGGCCCTGAACTGAACACATCAAGTAATTTGGAGCTGGAGAGATCAGGCAGCATCCAGTTGGTTTAGTAGATCACATGGTCTCTTACCTCTGCACATTTATGAATGGTGTCAGGGCCCACCCCTCCATCCACCTCAATGTCTAACGAGGGGAACTGACTCCGCAGCCAGCTAACCTGCGTTTAACACACACACACACACACACACACACACACACACACACACACACACAACGGTCAAAGAAACACCACAAGTGACAGAAATTGTTAGCATTCATCACTACCCCATATTATTATTATTATTTCTAAATCTGCATAAATTGTGCTAATCTCTGCACTATGCACAGCTGTAATGATTGTTGTTCCCCTCGGGGATAAATAAAGCGCTATATAAATCACATATTCCAATGTTATTGTGGATGCAGCGTTGCGAGTACGAAACAGATCAGAAATGTTTGGATTTACAAATGCACGCGAGGGCGCGCACACACACACACACACACACACACACCTTGGGCATCATGTCCTCCATGAACGTCTGTCCTCCAAACCCAGGCTCTACAGTCATTACCAGAGCCATGTCCACATGACTGGCCCAGGGCGCCAGTTCTTCCACTGTAGTGTTGGGCTTTATGGCCAAGCCTACCTAAAACATCCACACACACACACACACAAGTTTGAGCGCTGTCAGAAATATGAAATGGAAAATAGGGTCAAAAGTAGACAGAACTGGGTCAACGAGAAGGTGATTATTAGCAATGAAAAAAAAAACATGCACGCGCGCACGCACGCACGCACACACACACAACAGTAGGCTACTGTTTTACACCTAAATCTGAAGTCAATGTTCTGTATCAGTAGAACGGGAACATTGTCATCATACCTACGCAACAACAACAACATGAATATTGCCATAGTGCTTGTTAGACCTTCATGCCGCTCTCCCTGATCTCCTTGATGAGGTTCCCAGGGTTGGTGGTGGCCTCCAGGTGGAATGTGTACTGGCTGGCCCCTGCCACGGCCATGGGCATTACCCACTGCTCCGGCCGAGACACCATCATGTGCATGTCTGCAATGTGCCGTTCAAACGGTCAAACTACTAGACTCAAACGCCGCAGAGTATCATGGCTTCCACACACAGTTTATGCTGAGTAAATATTTCTCTGGCACTCTAGGCGCAGAAACAGCAGAGCCACAGTCAGCGATAACGATGCACTTTACTATTTAAAGCATGCCCGTGGATCAGGAGCGTCTCACCAAAAAATGGGTCCTTGCCCACATGCTTCCTAAGGCACTCTACCATCGGATGTCCAAATGTGATGTTTGGGACAAAATGCCTTAAGAAGGGAGAGAAAACAGCACAAGGCTAGAGCTCACACATCATGACGAAATGCCTGTAACATTGCGAAAGAATTGGTTATGTTAGAAGTGCTGAGAAAATTGATCAAGAATTCTGGCTATTGGAGAAGTGCTCCTTAACTTAACAATGCGTACAATGTAGTTCCCTGCATGCAAACAGCAATGTTGTGTAGTGTGCACGCATCGTGATGGATAATTTTGCCTGTGCATGTTTGACTTCTGACCTAGCTCGTTGACATGAACTTAGCTCCCAGGCGATTGAACTTCCATCTGCCTGCAAGCTAACGCGTCGATGTTAGCCTGCTAGCAACTCTGTTCATTACACTCACCCATCCATCACATCGAGATGAAGGTAATCTGCTCCACACTCCATCATCCGTACGCACTCGCTACCCAAGCAGGCCAGGTCACTGCTTAGAATCGACGGGCCTATCTTTGCGTTGTACGACATGTTGAAGCTGTCTGCATGCAGTCACACCGCTGGCAAACAGATGTCCGTGTGCAAGCTTAGAGTTCTCATTTCCGCTTTTCAAAATAAAATACACTGACAATAGAGTTGGACACGGCGTGACACTAGATGGCGCAAGTTTCATTTTGTGCAAGTTATGTGGGCCTACTTAGATCAGATTGTTAATTGATATTTTCATAATATATGTCCGTGTGCTTGTGTGTGTTAGCAGGAGGCATGAATGTCTGAGAATGTGCTTGTGGTTTTTGGGAAAAAGCAGTCCAACCTGGGTTCTGTTACCCTTTATTTTATAGCCACAACAAACAACAGTTTGTTTGGCTTTCATTAAGTAACATTTAATATTTGGTTCACTGCTCATTTAAAACAATTACAAAATTAAGAATTAAGAAGAAAATACCTGGACTGTGTGTGTGTGTGAGTGCGTGTGTGTGTGTGTGTGTGTGTGTGTGTGTGTGTGTGTGTATGTGTGCGTGTGTATGTGTGTGTGCTCGGGCACATTATTCTCTCCCGTGACCCATGTTTTATATGGAGATCTCTAACATGGTGTGACATTTATGGGTATTTGCTGCATTTTTCACTACAGCAGAGAGATTGTTGAACCAGTGTTAGAGAAAGGTTATATTCAAGTGTGGTAGAATGGTGGTCATTCTAGAGTAAACGACTCTGAGGGAAGAGGTGCATTTAATAGAACCACTAAAGATGTGGAGTGTTCATGATATTTCCTCTTACCTCTGGCATATAATACAGTAACACATTTTTAACTAAATCTTAGCCACATTCCAACTCGACAGATTTTCAGATTGATAGGAGATGAGATCCCTTGAAAAGGTTTTAAGCAAAATAAATAACTGGGTGAAGCTTTTTAGCACTGATCTCACAGCAGGCCATCACAGCGATGAGCTTGATGTATTACAACCAATTGTGTATTCTCTGACACATTCTTCTCCTTTACTTTAAACAGAGTTTAACACCAGTCTGGCAGTGAACAATAGGCTTCTGTTGAGCGGTTGTACCTAACATCCAGAGCAGCATCTTGAGAATGTAGAGTTGCTGTCTTTTATTTAATTAAATAAAATTCTCACCACAAAAAAATGCTTCCAACCAGTCTTGATGGAAGAACTGCTGATTACAATATTTATGAAATTTTTTACAAACACAATCGTAATTTATTTTAGTTCTGTTCAAGGGGTTAGTCAGTTAGTATAAGTATGACTTATATTATATAATATATTACTTGATGATTAGACTTAAGTATTTATAGATTGATTAACAACTCAAGTACAGGCAGGTGTTGAACATGTTTGAACTTGTTTTAAATGCTCAAATAATTAACTCTTCTCAGTTGACAGAATCATGTCTGAATTAGAAAAAAAACAGCAGTATTGAAATATTGCTGTAAATTTGCACGTCGTTATAGGAGGAGGTGTGTTGATGGTGTATTGAAAGAATTTTCTCAGTATACTAAGTGCGTCAAAAGTTTTGTATTGCATGCCGTGTCATACATCAGAATTCAATCCGTAACATGTAAGCTGTGGATGTTTTTCTCAGACCTTTACCCTGGTATAACCACTAGAAGACAGGAAGAGTAATGTATAATGGAAGGGAATAGTCTGGTGCTTCCTGTCACATGGCCAATTATGAAGAATTTGTTGCTGCCCCAGACTGATACTCTATTATCTTGGTCAAGGAGTTCCATACTGTTTTCCTTTAAACAGTTTATTCTAGCCTCCTGAGTAAACATTCAGTAGCTGACCTATTTGTTCTGATGGTCAGGAGGACTGTACATCGCTGCGGCCTCTCCCTTCCTCAAGTAAAAAGTGGAAGGGCGGAGGAGGGTCACCTCCCACAACAGATTGTCCCTGATTGTCAGTGTGTGTTGATAGAGGGTGTTTGCCTGCTGTGTGACTTCATTAGGGACACGCAGCAGGGAAACCACATTCGTAGAAAGTTGTTAACGTAGTTGATGGTGGGATATCCGCAATAAGAGGGAGTATATAGGACCATGCAAGAAGGTTGTTACTGCATGTTCTTTTCATTACATTATGTTCTTTATTCTACTGTATAAAGAGAACATTTACAGCAATGTGATTGGTGTATATTACTGATGTATGAATATTAAGTATTTTGGAGGTAATATGGTTAACTGCAGTCTACCGAGTCTACCGCAGTGTCATTAACATTAATGAATTAGAATCAATAAATCAAAACCTGATAAAAAAGTAACATGTTTTCCTTTGAGTAAAAATTGCCCTGACTGAAGTACAGAAAAATAGCTAGCCTGTAGGTAATTTGTTTGTGAACCCTTCCCTTTGCCCTGGGGAGAAATTGACCATTCCATCAGACTGAACTTAATTAGAGAGAAAGAAAGTGAAATGAAACACACAACCGGTTTATGAAAGAACAAATAAACAATTTAAATTTTTTCATACAATAACAGAGTAACAGTTATATGGGTTTCAAGCATCAAGAAATTATGTTTGTAATGGTTTACCCACTGAAAATGTTAATCCATGTGGATTAACCTTTGTGTTTATCATGATAAAATGTTTTCTGTAATTACAGGAGCTGCCTTACTAACACAGTAGGGAACATTTCATATTCTTCTCACAATGTGTGTTTTCAGAGTTTTGGTTTAGGCTAAGCAGGGGAATATTTAGTTCTCACAAAAACATCCTTCTCAAAGGTCAGAGCATGTCAAATATGTATTTAATGAAAATACCAATCATAGAACTATTGATTTCTCCTCAGCTGGCAGTTTAAACCTGCTTTAATGTACTTGTATTTATTTATTTATTTAGTATTGACTCACTGTAGCAAATATTCTAATGTTAAACCTGTTTATCTCCAAGCACATTCAATCGGGTGATTACCTGAACACAGAAAGACATGGGTTTGTTTTCTCTCCCGTGTTCTTTTGACTGCTTTCCAGCATATGCTGTAAAACAACACAATGGCAAGTTGTCTGTTGATCTGTTTTGGAGAAAATCAGTTTATTTTGAAAAGTAGTGAGAATTGTCACCTTCACAGAATGTGGGAGTGTGGTTTTTGGCCTCAGCTGGTGTTTGGAACAGCTGTTGTAGCCCCCTTGTAGAGCTGGAAAGAGTGGATCAATGTCAACAAATTCTCTGCAATCTGTGGCCGCTTCAGTGATGTGCTTACAGTACACTAGGGATTTCAACTGTAGTCTACTTTATACGAGACAGGCTTTTAATTGGGTGGCACACACACATATCTCTGATATGATATCAAAACATTAAGTTTGACGCAGACGGATATTTGTATAAATAAACCATTCCCCCTCAACTAAAGGTCACTAAAGAGATTTATATACCATATACCATCTGTACACAAGGCTGCAGAATGTCTGGGCAGCAGCCACTGGAGCACCAAGTGCACATTACGGATGCATATGATTTAAAATGGTGGTCCTTTAGGTCCTCAACATCTGTGGTCTTGGGTCCCATCAGTCCCATCAGTGTTACGTGGCAACACGGTGGCCTCACAGCAAGAAGGTTCTGGGTTCTCCCCGTGTCAGTGTGGGTTTCCTCCGGGTGCTTCGGTTTCTCCCACTATCCATAAAACATGGTGGGTTAATTAACGCTCTGCTGTCAGTGCCATTGACCAGCGACACTGGCCTCTACCTGGAGTTGGTCCCCGGGCGCTGCACAGCGGCTGCACAGTGGCTACCCACTGCTCCCTTGAGCGATGGGTTAAATGCAGAGAACACATTTCGCTACATGTATGTGTATGTGACAATTAGCATCTTCACACAGAGCTTGGTAGAAACACCTTATTATCTTTCAGCACCCACACAGAATGGGCAGCTATAGCGGACCATAGATGTTCAAATTTGACAATAAGCATAATTCGTTTACAATCGCTGACTTTACCTTTAAGGAAAATGTCTCTTTCCGTTGGACAACAAAAGTAAAGTAAGCATATGCATTCCTGACAATGGCATGTTTGCCTAAGGCCAATTAACCTAAGAAAACCTTAAGATATGTCCGGAAGCAAGCACAGGAGGGTGAAGGGTTACATCTCTCTGGAGGCACGCAGACCTCAGAGAGCACTTCCTTTATCAAGTGCTCTTATTATGACTCAGTTCCTAGTGTCTCCTGAGTGTTTTCATTCAGGTTTTAGGTACCCGTGAGTTACTTTCCTTCCATCATACCACTTTTCCTCCTGCCAGTTGGCAGTATAAAAGGCTAATATTGATTTTACTGATGTGTTTTGTTTAGCATAGCATGGGAACACTCCTTGGCTGGCGCTGACCACATACATTGAGTGGCTTTCCAGAAGACTCTGGAATGTCACCATTATAAATAGCAACTAATAATGGACTGCACTAAGTGGCTCCGCTCAACATCTCAAGAGAAGGCATAATGGAAATTTTTCGTTAAAACCGTGTTTTTATGGATTGTACAAAGTTACCTTATATAATAGTTACAGTGTAACAGAGTACCAAGGCAATCCCAAGTATGTGTGACGTTTTGATCTTTATATAATTGTTTAAAGTACAAAATTAAGCAGTCTCTACAATATATAGATATTTGAATGGGAGGATCTAGTCAAAGCAAAATAATCAATAAACAGGCTTTATACATAGGACCTACAGAAACTAAGGATAATATATTATATTTGAAAAACACAAACACAAATACACCTGGGGTTTTCATGACATCCACCTGAACCAGAAGTTCAACATAGTTCAACATAGATAATATATAAATTATGTTTGTTGACACTAGTTTGGCTGATGCATGCTAGGTCATTATCTGAGCTGCATTGCTGGAGAGTTGTAATTAACCAGTACCGATAATTTACAATTTTAGAATGGTTTTATACATTACCCACATTAGCTGCCAATATTTGAAGAGCTGAATTACAAACTGAATTGAAATAATTTAGTGTGTATTTATTGGCCAGAGGTTATAGTATATAATGTGTAGCATACAGCATTGTATACAATACATTACATTATTGTATAACAGTAAACAATCTAATAGAACATGTGAACACATCGAATGCCTGTATTTAAACATGATGTTTGTGTCCACAGCACCAATACCAACAGTAATTCTATCAAAAAGACCACACACATTTGATTATATGTTGTTTGCAATACATACACAGTAAGCCAGACAGTATGCATGTATTTTCCATAGAGATGTACCCTAGTGTCTATTTCTACTCTATTATAATTTAATAATTGTGTTATTTTTCAGATATGAGTGACAGGCAGAAAACAATAGGTGAAAATAACGACAACAGTGACAACCACCGCAGCACCAGAGACAACATGGGTCTGTCTTCGATGTTCCAGGGTTGTAATTGCAGTGCCATTCCTCCACTTAATTTTCCTGGTGCATTCCTGTGGTGTTAAGATACTCATGGATCCCTGGCAGGAATTTCCCCTGGCCTGCTAGACTGTTTGCATTGCACTATGCCTGTTTCTGGAGGTGAGGGAAAGTTTACCCACACAAAATCTTACATTCTGCACACATTCCTTTTGATTGAATGACTTCTGCAGGCTCATAACTTCATTCATGTCTGAGTGTGTGTGTGTGTTTGCATGGGTGTGTGGTGCTGGGCTCCTGTGTCCACCTGTTAAATCTATGTTGAACCTTTGTATAACATAAGGACAGAACATCATGTTCAACAGCCCACAGATGAATAGACATACAGCTATTGATACAGTGCAGGTGTAGGATAACTGCTGCGATTATTTCTGTGACCAGTGGTAGGATCATTTTCAGCCCAGACACCAAAGGGAAACAATTGAATCCCATCGCTAAATAGTGTCGGATCAACATGGAAGGATCCATGTCATTACCTTGGCAACAGCTCATTGTTCCGATCAGCGCATTGCTGTAAAGAGGCAAATTTTATAGTTGTAAAGTTCTGGCTCAAATATTGTGCTCCCTCAATGATTTATAGGCAATCTTTAAACTAGAAATGGTGTCATCGTTACTCTACAAGCTTTTATTTAATCCTTTGTCAGGATATAACATGTGTAATGATAGCCAAGCAGACAGGAACATGAGATTGTGAGAGACATTTTTCTTTTCCAATATAACTTTTGGGAAGGATGTCTTCCGGGATCAGCCAGCAAGGGTGTATACAAATCCTTTTGACATTATGACTTCACTACAGTTCACAGTTTGTGTGAGGCCTGCTGATCTATATGCAGTGTTGGTGCATCCTCTGGTAGACCAATGGAAGATCAGTTCTGCCCAGACCACTTGCCCTAATAAATATATACACAGCCTCAAATGTCCTTCCCTTGTGTGTATCCATGACGCATTTAAATCATCCACAGCCTAAAAAATCTCAGGTGACGTAAGGATCTTCCTGCATGCATGAGAAAGTTATACACTTCTTTTAAGCCTGCACCGTGACACTCCTCAGAAAGACTATTTTTCTCCGCTATTGCGACTCTCTCAGGACCCCACAGGCTACCTGGCGGTAAGAGAGTCTCCTGGTGGGAAGATTTAATGCTGAAGATCTGTGTAACCAACACAGTGACCTGGACTCTGAACCCAAACTCCAAACCGCTTCATCTTTCCTCTGAGACCTCTACCATGTGGCGCTGCTCTTGTCAATCATCACGCTTCCCCCTACCCAAAGCCCCGTATCTTCCTTATGCGCACACACACACAACTGTCAATCATGTTCTACATACCATCTGTATGAACCGCCAGCAATCACTGGCAGAGACTCAACATACAATACAGAGGAAACACTCGGTGAGAGGTTCCCCAGGGCTTACCAGGACAACAGACATGGCTGTGTTTGATTGTGACGTATCCGCCCTATACTGACCTACCGCAAGACCTCTCTCTTTTGAACTACATCCCAGTTGGAAATAAAACAGATCAGTGCTGTAAACAGTATTACTTGTACATACCGGTAATATAGTATTACCAAAAGAAGGGATGGTTAAGCTATCAGTGAGATATTGCTGTTTTCTGTGCCAAGTGCCAAGAAACAGGTTGAGACGAGCACAATAAAGGAGGAAGAATGATTAACCTGCCATGGTGTACACAAGAAGACACTAGCAGTTGAAACTGCTGATTTGACGATACATAATCTACGTTAAGATACTTTTGCGTACCATACACCATTCTGATCGAATTAGATTATTTTGATTAACTTTTATATCTAGATTTACTGCGTTACATTTTTTTTTTAAACAAATGTGGTGCACAGCTCATGCATTATTCAACACCCTGCGTATTTATGAGAGTCAGTGTAAAACATCACCACCTACTGACACATTACCATTAAGACGGTTGTCGTTTTTACTACACCAAAGCCTAAATCCACATAAAAGGGCTGAACTATTCTAGTGGATTACAGCGAACAGAGCCCACCTGAAGCTTTGAGTGAGTCTGACTGTGCGAAGTCGTAAACTGCACTGCTTTATGTTCTCGACGACCGGCCGCGTCACACACAAACACTTATAGACACATCTGCAGGACGCAGGTCTTGATTAATGCGTGCAGAAAATGAAAGGGAGGCGGGAATCCTTTGATATCTGTATGTCAGGGTGTTTCTATTATGGGGCCACCTACTCAGCAAGTATTTATACCATATACATCACCGAGCAGACATAATCCGAACGCTTTGGGGGAAATGTGTGGGACTGATGGGAGGGGGAGGGTACATTTAATTAGGAAAAGGCAACAAACTAAAACACAAAGATTAGTTATTAAAACGAATTGTAGGTTAATGATTTAATACTAGGGCATACTGTAGTGATGATGGTTCACCTGTGTGTGCTGGGTGTGTGTTTGTTTGCACTGCTCTGCCTCCCGTAGGTAATTGGACTGTGGCCAGTCTCCCAGCCTGGATCATGTTCTCGCCCCCCCCCCCCCATCCCCAGTGGACCAGGGTGATAAATGATGCCTACAAGTTCTTGAACTGCAGTGTGTGTCCATAGGTGTGTCGTGCGAGCGGTTACCAGACAGTTATGGATGACGGCTATATTTTGAGTGTTTGTATATGTATGTGTGTGAGTGCACGTGTGTTCCCGTGCGTGTGTGTGCGCACGTGTGCGTGTGTGAATGCGTGTTGCATCCGTGTGTAAATGAATGACATGATACAGATGACTGTTGTGTTTCAGATGCCATAGGGTTATTGATGACAAGGTGACAGACATGTGAGGTAAAGCTATTTAACACAGAGCAGTAACACACACACACACACACAACCACATGCCATAGCCTAACCCCAAATCTGTTTGTCCAACCCCCTTACCTCATATAGAATTACAACACCAAGGCAGATCCATACACCAAGTTTAAGGCCAGTATAGTGAGGTCAGCTCAGGTTGCAGGTTTTTGTTGGTGTTTTCAGACTCAATGAAAGTGAACATTAATCAGTCTACTAGAGACATTTGTGGGTATGTGTTTCACTGCATCTTGTGTGTTTTCACACCTTCAATAACAAAATGTGGCGCTGTGAGGCAGAGAAATTCAAGGAAAAACAATAATATGCAGCAAATAAAAACAAGACTAATGTAGTCTAGGAGGCACTTGAAACAGACATTGTTGAATCTGTTTCAGTTTGAAACTACTGTTAGTTACATATTGTCTCTTTTTGCAGTTCTATTGCAAATATTTATTTGCTTACACAGTAGTGCCGTAGCTCAAACCTATTTATTAACATGCTACTTTACTGTACTACTGTTGGTCACATAACAGTTAAGTCCTTTGTCCGTTGAGGTGTTCTTTTTTTATTTAATCACTTTATCACCTGGGACTTTCCACTAGAAACAAGAGAATGGAATACAGACAAGCTAATATTGCATCTGTCACTCCATTTGTCTTCTATTTCACATCTCTGGCATGGGACCTCAGCGGGTCTTTGATGTTCCATGTAGCTTCAGTAAACTCTTGGTTGGGAAAACACAGGGTTATCATGACCACACATCTTGTCTCAGTGCAGTGGGTTATGAAGGTACAATATGTCTCCCGGCAGGACCACACAGCACAGAATGGGAGTAATTGAGGCCAATGACCTTCTCTTCTATGAAATATCCGTACAATAATGCTTGGTCTTGACTCTGAGTGAACTTGAAATTATCACGTAACGTTGAGATCCACCTTTTATGAACTTAAACTTTATATTGTTTTTGAACAAATACCCACGTATTGTTTACGGCCCAGTCAAATCTTATGATCTTTGGTTGTGTTAAAAGTGTCTACC
>JAODVN010201481.1:0-12329 GCA_025434125.1 Chologaster cornuta
GGGGGGGGGGGGGGGGGCTGCAAAAATGCCAAGCCACATTTCATTTCAGCAGCCAGTAAAAGTGTAGTTAAAAGGGAGGGAAAGGAAGAGAGAGAGAGAGAGAATCCCTGCATGTAGAAATATTTCTGCTGCGCCACAAGTTGAGGAAGGCGTGGCCAGCCCGAGCGGGGAGGGGGAGAAGCTCAGCAGATTCCTATTGGCCGCCCGCTGGGCTGTGGCTGCGGGAGCGTGTTTACACCCAAGCCCCTGATGACGACGACAACAACAAACTACCGAGCCGTGCAGGGAAGCGGCTCTCTGAGAGAACACAAGGCATAAGGTACCACCATGCAAAATAAGCAAGTGGTCAACAGGTGAGCAAGGCGATTGTAAGACAGCACAAGGGTCAGAGTCGCCAGATATACGTCTACACAGCCCTGGCTCCACGTAGAAGCACACAGACAAGGTGGTGCACACCGCACAACTACAATATCCTAGCCTTCGCAATGCGTTTCTAATGTGTGGTGCGGAGCATCTGAGGAAACATGCTATGCCATTGAAGGGAGTTGCGTTTGTTTTGATCGAGTTCAAACAAACATTCGCTCCAGAACAGACTTACTATATTTAGTACAGTATATACACACACACACACACCTTTTAAATGGGTTCTCCATTTCCAATAAAACTTGACCAGAATATAGGACTGCTGTATTACACCATAAATCAAGGAATTAATTGAGTTGTGCGTCACTAAGACCCGCCTACTTGACAGGAGAGGTATTGTGAATGAAATGCACAACAACAAACTACATAACTCAATGACCCAATAAGACAATAAACGTCTACGGAGGAATGTTGTTGAGAAACTAAACGGCAAGACTCACAACTCTGGATTGCAGGTCTTGTAAATCTGTTGAATACGTAGGCTACGTGTTATTAAGTAAATAAAGTGTCATTGTCACTTGTGAGTGACAATGCTAACACAACCAATGGAAATCAACTTCCTCACTTACCGAAAGTGCTGTGAACGTTCAACACAGAGTTGCTTTCTGATGGACAGAAGAGGCTGAGACTAGTGAGTCGCAGACACTTGCTCAGACCTATAGCATATGCCAAATTAATATACCTCCATCACAAAACTAAATAAATGTAGCCCTACTGTAACTTTTCAAAGTCATGTTCATTTTTTTTCACCTCACAACAAGATAAAAACTACAGGCTTACACAAACTGTAATCTAATCCACGTGATTGTAAACACGTGAAAGATGCATTTAAGATGTTCCTGAACGCTCTGTGTGGTATGGATCTTATTAACTGTTCAGGCGGATCTTATGGTCACCCTCTGCAATAAAGAATACCCCAAAACGACAATGATTGCAGGCTATAAAAGACTCCAAGGTGCTAAAGTGTCAAGCCATTTATATCCAAACAATGACAAGGCCCTCTACTAGCATAAAGGTCCCCTATTGTGCAAATCTGTGGTTCCTTGCCCCATCGCGTATACTGTACTATGAACACTGTATGTCGTGATAAAATGCCAAGTGTAAAACCAGTTTGTCCCCATTATTTCCTTTAAAAGAAGAAAAAAGCACTGCAATTCTACAGGCGATTTTGATTAGGTGACATGATCACTAACGGGTCAGCACCAGTGCTTCCTCAACACATGTAAATATGGTATATTTAGTATATTTATAGTATATATTGTATATGCACTTTTGTACAATCTTGGGACTTCTACAGCACGTGGAGGCATCACACTGTATTTAGCGCCGTGCTCTGGTAGACCACTTAACATCTCTCACGAAGGCCAAACCATTAGCCTACACGGCCTCATCAGCCAGAAATGGCTTCCTCGCCCCTCTGTGTATGTTCTCCTGGTAGGTTTGTTTCATAAACACATTTTGCACAACTGGGTTGCCGCACCAAAACAAAGCTGGAACAATCTGGGCCTGTGACACGCTGATTCCTGTAACAGTTCTCCAATGCAAGATCATACATCTTCATCTCTCCAAGCTTTGAGGAATATCATTTCATTACACTACAGACACAATCTCTGAGTGTAGGACATGCTTTTCTTTTCCAAGACTTCCATCTCAAAAGAAGTGATAGATGAGGCTAATGAATTCCACTGTGCTCTGTTGTACACACTGAATAGTCCACCGCCTCGTCCAGAGGTTACCCAGAGTTCACCGCCAGGCTGCTCCATGTGGTACTTGGCCCATCACTCATAAAAGGCATCGAGGGGAATTACGGCACAATGCATCTTCTGACGAGGGAGGAACGCATGCTTTAATCCCCGTACAAATCCACCCAGCAGCGCCATAGATCAGTACTTTCTTTATCCGTTTCGGCCCAGTGCGCCCACGGCTCGGGATCTCATAGAAGGAAGCCGTAAATTAAAGAGAACTGAAACTCGAAGCAGCGAAAGGCAAAGAGAATGTGGGATGTTGGTAGGAAATCCCAGGTTGAACTTAAAGCCTTGCTAGGCAGGCACATGTGTACCAAGCATACAGTATACAACAGAATCCTTTTGGCTCTTATAAAGGGCCCCATCGGTTGTGCTGGTGTTTCCAAATGCAAGGCACTGCAGAGGAATGTCGACCAAGCATTATCTATAGAGAACTGTAATCTAGCAAAAAACTAGCAAAGAAATACTTTAACATAATATCATTTAAGTATAACATCATTCCTAACAACTAATAACTTTCAATGTTAATGGTTGACACACACACACACCAGAGAGGTTGGCACGTGCACGTGTATGCTCGTGCACGTGTATTCTCGTGCACAGAGGCTGTGTTGTTGAGCTCTACCTAGAGTCCCGTGGCAGGCTTCACGTATAGATTAAGTGGGTCACTTGGGGGTCACGACGAAAATGTGAAATAAATTAGCCCCCCCCCGAAGGTGGGCTACTCAAGATGTGTAAAAAGGGGTCTGTGTGTGTGTGTGTGTGTGTGCGTGCACACATGTGGTTTTCACACAGGCAACACCCTCTCCCAGGGACTTAACTTTAAATCCCGCCCCCTATATTTGTATTAAAAAAATAAGAATTAAATAAATAAAAAGTAATACCACCACTCATGTATTTCTTTAATATATTTTATTGTTTTTTCCTAATTATAGATTGTTTTTAATGATGTTGTAGTGTGAAGCACTTGGTGTTACATGAATTGATTGATTCATTCCATATTCATCATTTTTATTGGTCAGATATTTGTGCCACAATTTATGTCAACCAACCATTATCATTATCGCAATATAAAAAAATATTTAAAATTATTCTAATAATAATGAATGAGCCTAGCCCACGGTTGTAGCCTTTGGGAATGTATGTATTTATGACACTCTGACGTTACAACAGTTTGTACGTAATCTATTCTACCGTAGCAGCTTGCCTGCAGCTAGCGCGCCGCAGATGTATTGGCGGCACGCGCACACTACGAGTCTTTATTTTGGGACATGTCTATTTCTTGTGGGAAAGAAAGCGGAATAGATTAATGATGGGCGATATGAACCAAAAATAATATCCCGGTATATTTAGGTTGAATACAGATATACGATATATATCGGTATTTTCAATAAAGTGGGCTAAATCTTCCAGCATATAGAAAAATTGGAAAACCTGACAGATTTTTTTTTTTTTTTTTTTTTGACATTATTGACATGTAAGCTTTCTCTGGTGTCTCTGCCCCTTTGAGACTCTGAACGCACCAAGTGCAGGCATGGATGGAGATAATTAACAAATTGAAAAAGTCATGAATAAATGCATAATATAACTATAATGATATAAACGAGATTGTCAAATTTTATATCTCTTGAAAAAATTCTGATATTCTGATATATCGCCCAGCCCTAGAATAGATGTACCCTATCATTTTGAGTTGTTATAACCCAAAACAGTCCAACGTGTGCCCTCACTGAACACCGGTTCACTAAACTGGTAGCCAATATGCCGTTGCACAATTCTCTCACTTTGCCTAGAAATTGTGTTTATGCCCCAGAAGAACCATGCTATTTCGGAAGCTCTCCGCCACACACCTAACCACTCAAAAACAAAAATATTGTGATAATAATACTGCATACCGCACTTTTAAACCAACCTAAATCACAGCATTGTATATTGTGGCTTAAAAAAAACATAAAATAAACTAAACTAAAATAAAATAGAAATCGATATTAGACACTAGACACTATCGACGACCTGCATAAACCAAATAAATAATATATATATATATATATATATATATATATATATATATATATCCGCACACTATTTATGAACAAATGGCCTTCATAAATAAATCAATAATTGAATAAATAAAACACTAAACTAAAACTAAATAAATCAATATATTTAAAAATAAATAGAGACCAGCCTGCACAAGTAAATCAATAAACCAGTCAAATTAGATATAAATGAGCAGCTTGAACAGACGGCCTACCTGGACATGCGTCTGGCTCGGGGGCTGCCGGGAGCGGCCTCTGCGAGTGTGGCTGGCAGGCGGGGGCGGCCATCTTGACCGGCCCCACGTACTGGACGTAGGTCCCCGGGAAGTCGCCGCGCAGCCCAGTGCGCTCGTTGTAGCCTAGCAACCAGCCCAGCACCTCAGGTCGCCCCTCCCCCTGCCCCTCCCCTTGCCCGGCGGGGGGCAGCGAGGCGGCGCTGACCGTAAGCAGGTCCCCTGGCTGCAGCTCCAGGTCCTCCTGCCGGTCCTTGGCCAAGGCGTACAGGGCGCGGTACCGAAAGCCCCCTGCGGCCATTTTGTGGCTCGGAAGTTGAAAACAAAATGTCCGCCAGGCAAGAACAGGTGGGTGCTCGAGACTGGGAGTCTCGATGTTAAAGGCGTGGCTGCTTCCCTCCCCACCCCAACTCCCCCCGGCAGAGGCCTAGAGCGAGAGCTGGGGCCGTTGTGCCGGTGGCATGGAGCACGGGGCAAAGCAAGTCACTAGAAGCGACAAAGCATTTCTCAGAGGCAGTTAGCTAAGGTAGTTAGCTGAGGTAGTTAGCTGAGGTAGCTAGCTGAGGGAGCTAGCTAAGGCAGCTAGCTAAGGTAGCTAGCTGAGGGAGTTAGCTAAGGCAGCTAGCTAAGGTAGCTAGCTGAGGCTGGTGGGATGCAGTTATTTCCTCAGCTTGATGCCCCGGTTAAGCCAGACAATGGAGCAGAGGGAGAGCGTCGGCAACATGCTCTTCCCCCTTACTTCCCCTGCTGGCCGGTGCTGGTAGCTGCTAGCTTTGTACGACGGGGGTCCGAGCCGCCTGATTGGAGGACGGACTGAAAGGAGGCGGTTAATCCTCGTCGGGTCGCTCTGGCCTCCTCATCACCAAGGCCGACCTGCACAACACAAACCCAAAAGATTACGTTAGAATAAATACAAGCGGGGCAAGGAGCTCAAATAAAGTGCGTCAAAAGTTGACAATTTTACCAAATACATTCGTTTTAGTTTAGTCTATTAGTACGAGACTATATAAAGTCGAAGTCTAAAAAACAGGGCTTTAACTTCTGTGAGCAGCGTCAACAACCGTAGCGCGCAGCAAGACAAAATGGCCGAACTGCGGCGGGGGTGGGGTTTGGCGCAGCGACTTTGCTAGTCTGCTGCGTCACCTCAACCCCCCCCAAACCAACGCATCGGGGACCTCCAACACACACACACACACACACACACACACACACGACCTGTGCTAAAGGTGTAGATGATCCATCTTCCCTCTTCTATAGGCATGCAGAGCCCTTTGAAACAGTTCCCTCACCAGTGGAAATTATTTTTATATCCTGAAACTAAATGATTCCGGGTGACAACACTGAGAATACAGCCAAGAATAATGCTAGCTGTGTTTTGTAAACTTCTTTAATACATAATTTAGCAATATCTCCAATAAACAATTAGTATGACACTCATGGATAAACAACATTCATATATTCCAACTAATCCAAATGATCCCATGTAAATGCAAAACATTAAATGTAAACGCAAAAACGTATTCTGCCTGAACATCTTCAAAAAGGGTCTTTCCCTTAAATTTCTTTAATAACTTTTAGATAAGGGAGATATCAAAGAAAAAATTACTAAAAACATTTACAGGAAATAAAACATGATTGTCTTAATAACGACGAGTATTGAAGGCTAAGTACTGTAAATCTTTGCTACTGCCACAGAAGGAAATAGCTACAGAGTTCAAGATGGCATGGAAGCTGACAAGATAAGGGACAGACAGACAGAAGAGGGGTACTGGCGGCAGATATCAGAGGGAGGGAGGCACTGGGGACTTCTGCACCAGCACCCAGGTTATTTCTCGGGCCATTTCTCTAAAAACGGCCGAAGCTACTTAACTACGGGCAGGCCTACAAGGCCTGAGGAGCAGTAGCTTCCTAAGGCGTTCATGGAATAAGTTATAAAGCGATACATAGCTGGACGTCGAAATAAAACCCCGGTGCCGAGAGGAAAACAAACCTTTTTATGGCGTATTTTTTAAACGCAAGCGTGCATGCATTCGCACCTTAGCCTAGATAGCCGTCTACTCTCCTCCCTACGACACTCTGTTGGGAAATGCAAAGCCAACCTTCATGTTAAAATAGTGAAAATATCAAAGGCTTGCAGGAGTTACCTTTGAGAACAGGACATAGTCAAAGTGCGACACTCACCCGACTTTGGATTCGGAGAGAGAGGAGGAGGAGGAGGAGGAGGAGGAGAGGGAGAGGGAGAAAGAGAAGGAGAGAGAGAGAGAAACCCCGAGCTGGCTCAGGCAGACACTCGGTCCAAACATCCTTCTGAGAGGCGAGCGGTGCCAGTCGGGCCACGTGGCACGGGCATACCCAACCACAGCCTGCCATCCTCACACCACCATAGCCCCCCCAGCCCCCGATCCAGCAAAGCCCCGCCTCCAACTGGCCCTCGTCCCCGCCCCTCCGCAAACCCCTCCCCTCCGCAGAAGAAATGAAAGTCCAGTTGTTTTGCACTCCCTTCCTGACCCATCTGTTTACATTCACAGGCATGTCGCTGGAAAGGTGAATCAACGAGAAGTGGATGAATGAGGACGATGCATTTGCATGGATACGGCAGTCCCGTCTGATTCGCCGAGAGAGAGAGACAAAAAAAGTTACGTAAATAAACAACAACAAAGAAAAAGTGCGCCAACTAGCAGCAAAGGACAGCAGGACCGTCTCTGGCAACGTCCCGGTCTGGCTGTGCCAGGAGAGTGGCTATCTATTCCTCCTCCTCTAAGACTTTAAAGCGCGTGAGAGGAGGAACAGGAGAGAAAGAGAGAGAGAAAGAGAAGAGAGGGCAAACACAAAGTGCCATCAGTGGAGTTTGCACACCAGGGAGACGGAGGGGAAATAATTAATGAATAGGCAGCAAGTAACTCACTGTTGCTAGAGAGAGGGATAGATAACCCGTGCTCCCATTGGCTGCTGTGTGCCCATGTGCTCCCGAGTCACCAGAGAAGCCGGGCAAATCAAGGAAATGTTCTAATATTAGAAAATGTATCTAGGCAGTCTGACCCAAACCACTACCTGTCCACGGCACTTCACCATCAGTGATGACATACAACAGTGATTTTAAAACACCAAAGTATTTGTGCAATAAACGTATAAATACAAGTAAAAGTATTAAATGAAAACGGAAAAACATACCGTTTACAGTTAAACATTCAAAAATAGTATTGTAGATGTACAGTAGATTCATATTTTGGAACGTCTGTTATAATCTGTTCCACACCAATTAATATTGCTATGCATGTCTAGAAACATTCTAGGCTATATTATATGAATGTACTTTCTAACTCAGTTGTTCAAAAACATACTGTATATGAACAGCCAGGTTTAAACTATATTAATCTCCTGGTTGTGGTAAAAAATGATAGCAGATAACACACAAAATAAGGTCCTGCATCTGTCTCTTTTTGCTTAGTCATGTTACCTGACCCATGAATTACAAGGGTGCTCCAAAGTTACATTTAGTGCTATTCTGTTTTGTTCCATTCTATGTATTTTACGTAGACCAGTCAGTACTACATACGATAGCAAGCCTAGTATGACCTGCACGGCTTGCACGGTAAGCCCAGCGCAGCTGAGAGCTGCATTCCATTACAGCAGGGGTACCCGTTTGGAGGTGTGTCTTCAACTGATGACACACCTCCCTCGAGTCAATCACGTTATTAGATGCTCCTGCACCTGTCAAATATCTCCTCGCATTTTGCTCGTGTACCGTTCTGTGTGTGTGCGCTGAAAAAAAGAAAATTCGGTACATCTACACAGCCTTGGTTCCATTAATATGAACATTAACAAAGCCTCACACGTCGAAATGCATTGTGAAGCAAAGCGTAGTTTTACGGCTTTGTTGATACGAGCTGTGTTTGCCACATTGTTTGAGTTACAACTGATGATACTGCGGTACCTGCTGTTCTGTCTTACTGCATTAACACTCCATTCATTACGAGTGGGCTTCCCAATCAATATTTGTGTGGAAAAAAAATAACACAAGCATAGCCTAATTATATTTATTTTCAGCTGTCTGCCACACTATGATTATGCTACTGTAGTTTGGCTAACTACAACATTCTTGTACCCTACTTTTGTTTGTGCCATTTCTCAAAACTGCATTAATGATATTATGATGAAGTCCATAACGTCACAGCGGCTCACTTGGAGGAGGGCCGGCTTACATTGGCTCTGCTCCAGAGAGCAGGTCCCTCTTGGGCATAGCTCAGTACAACTTGGCGTGGTTAAGGTCATAGTGGAAACACAAGTGAGCACGGCACGGCTAAGCCAAATGTGCCAGTGGATAGGCCCCATTATTTAACAGACCACCACGTCTTGTCAAGAAACCCTTTAAGACTATACATCACATCTTAATACATATGAGTCATTATACAAGATATGTTTATTCAGGCTGTTCGACTCCATTTGGTAACTATTTTAATTATTTCTAATATGCTGTGGATATTTAACATTGTTATAAATGGCTGAGTCATCATACATTATTAATTTCACTGCATTTGCACATTTTATTCATACAAGAACACATTTTAGTTCTTATATACATTTAAATTCAAATTTATTGTAACACCACCAGAGAGTGGTACCCCAGTATCGAGTACCCCAGTACCGAGTATAATGATTAACGTAGGAATTGTTTTAGTGGGAGAATATTTAGCAAAAAATAAAACAGAGGGAACGAGAAACAAAAAACACGTATTTGTTACATATTGTATCTTCCAAAGAGTGAATAAACCATTGTTAATTGTAAGTGCACCACGTGCATCTTACAGTAACTGTGTGGAAGACATGCCTTGGGAAATCTCTGTAGCAGTCAAACCTCTAAAGGTGTGAGAGTTGATAAACCAGGTGTGGATAAATGCAGAGCTTTACATAATTGTCAGGCCTGAAATATGTTGTAGGGAGGCTCTGTACCACATTGTTGAAAGCGGAGAGGGAAAAAAAAAAAAAAAAAAAAAAAAAAAAGAGTCTCCAGTAAAGCTATAGCGGCCTGCCGGATTATACACTACATGTTGAACGCAACCCATAAATGCCATCTTTACAACGTCTTTGAGCAACCTTGGTAGCAGGACGTAATGCAGAATGTGCAATCTCTCTTTCAGGTTCTCGACTCTGCTCACTGCTGCAGGCAAGGAGCAGACTACAGTCAGTCACCACACATGCAAGCTGGCCCGGAGCCAGCTGTCCGCATGGAAGGGAAAAATCTACTGCGCCACAAGTGGAGAAGAAAGGCCTGGTGATGTTTTCTAACCAAGACAAAGCCTTACGCAATGCAATCCTTTTATTTTGTGTTTATGTTGACCTGATTGATAGTTATTCCAGACTAATTGATAAAGCCATCATTAGCACAACACACACACACACACACACTACAAACATGCACAGATTATTTAGCAAATCTGAAGATAAAGAATTACTTATAAAGATGTAGACTGTGCATTTCTCACATGCGTTGAGTACAGCAACATTTACAGCATGACCAAGCAAATCAAATACTAAGTTACATTATAGTTTTTAATATGTTGTTACCAAGTACTTATGCTGTGATTTAATAAATCATAGTATGCCTTCCTCCCCATTTCTCCAAAAGGATATTGTTAACCATTAATTTATAAGAATGATAATACTTTTATGCCAAACCCACCCCTACATTTTACAGTAATCATTCAAATAAGGCTACATAACATGTAGGAATAAGTAAAATGGTTCATTTCTACAGACATTTTCGAGCACAAAGCATTATCTTGGCGCTGTCAATATAATTTCTTCTGTTCGTATGTCATAAACCAAGTATACTTATAAAGAACAAAGGAATTGGTGTAAAGGTCTAATTTGATATTATAGTTGATGTATATAAAAAAAAAGTCCTACTGTGAAACAAAGTAGGATTTGCATTTGGTTACATAATCCATGAAATAGTCCAATATCCCATGTAAAATCCACATCGGATTGTTTTCTGTATACTATATGTTTGTTCTTACATGCCACAGAAAAACACTGCAAGTACATACTAATACGGCTATATTATAAACCATGTCGTGGGCCTACACTACTTTTTGAGTTTATATTACTCTCACAACAGCGTTTTGTGTTTTCATAGGCGCTTTTGACTATTTGTATTTTAAAAGTACAGGTAGATCTACTTAGACCTAACAGACAGTGGCACTTAATGTACGGTAATACGGTATGTTTTCACAGTCACACTGTGTTACTGTAGGGTACTGCAGTTTACGATTTGGTCCTAAAGTAAACTACTAAACTAGTTATGATCATAGTTACTAAATGGCTCGAATAAGTTCGGGGCAGTCATGTAAACACAACGAAAATAAAAAGGGGGAAAGGTTCCAGGATAGGACATATTGTAACGGGTCTAGAAATATACGCATATACATTATCATACTTTTAAAACTGCCTGAAGTAATACAGTACACACAACGTTTCTCATATTCAACATTGCTAACTTGCAAATAACCAGACAGGCATGTGTTGCATTGGCAGATCATATGTAGTAGAAGTCGGCAGCGGACTTCCACCATTTGCCTGGACGTCCTGGGATATGTGCAGTAACTTGGGAACAACTCACCGAACACACGCTTCTCACTGGCGGCCGAGCTGCTGCCAACACCCGGCTGCGTGTCCGCTGTCGACTGGGGCTTGTCCGTCCCGCGTTCAACTTCTGGGCGATCCTTCTTTTTCTCTCTTTCTTTCTTTCTTGTGGAGTACATCACGGTGTTCCCTGCACAGCCATTTTCCAGCACACGCACACGCAGGAACGGAGTGCGTGGGAACTCATGTGAACATCACGGAAATATACGAAGGCACACGGAAAACACCGAACAACATGAAAATGGAATTTGACCCCAGCACCCCTAAATTATTAGATATACACTTATTACTAAATATACAGATAGTGTGTGTCAGTATGGTATTGCTTACAACTGGCGTTATGACCTACTACCGTATATTGACAAATGTACGGTACAGATGTATACGGGTCTGCTACTGTAAATGTAAACGGTAAATACGATATTGTATTGTATATTGGTTTCTAACCTTATTCAGATCCACAATGCATAACAACAGCATAAGGATCAGCCTCAGTCAAGCTATGAAAACATCTATTTAGGCATCTATCTATAAAACAGCTATTGTGATAGTGCTGCAGTGCTGTATACGGTCTTTTTGCGCTGGGGGGGCAATAGACAGGCCATTCATTCATGCATTTGCGGTTAAACTGTTCTGCAACATTTTTTTCAGAAAGACAATAAATAGAAAGTGAATTTAACTGTGTATTGAATGCACACATACATTCAAATATTGAATACAGGACATAGTCATTGGTATGAAAAATAAACTAAAATAATAAAGTGTGCACATGAAGTCTTTAGTTTGAGTTCAGTTATTAGTTCCACTTGTTTTTATTAGGAAGAGTTCTGCTGTTCAACGTTGGGGCCTTTTTGGTTTGTGTTGGTTTTTATCCTACCATCATGATGAATGAAGGCAGAGATAATGGATTAACGGCTCCCCACCCAGCCAACCGGACTGGGAATCTAGATTTCTAGGAATCTGTTGTGCGTTTAATAGTGCAACGGAGTCATATACAGGCATCCAGTCCATATTGTATTCAAGTGCCGTTCTCCTCGCCTGATAAATGGCCCAAACCCCATGCCGGTGTTGCGCCAATAAGTGATTTCCATTACAAAGTGATTTTGCGCTTTCCCGCAGAAGCAGAAATGTGCATTATGTCTCATATTGGCTGTAGTTAACAGGTTTAAATGCCAGATTGAGCTATAAACTCCCTAATATAACCACCATGCATAAAAGCAAGTCATTTTGAGGCAGAAACAGCATTT
>JAODVN010201584.1:0-12326 GCA_025434125.1 Chologaster cornuta
AAAGAAGCAGAGAGAGAGAGCATGTGAGAGCATGAGAGAGGGATTTGAGACAGGACCGGCCCAGCAAAAGCTCTGCCTGGCAGACCACAACCACAAGCCTCTCCAGATGCTTTCACTGAAGGTCCTGGCACCTTTCCCAGGTCAGTGAATGCACACACTCCTCTTTACAAAGCTTTTCAGTAGGTCAGAAGGTGATTGAGAAAGTCAGACTGACATTTCTTAAATTCCATCCTTCGGTGTCCTTTTTATGGGATTATCCAAGCTCTCCACTTCAGCACTTCACAGAAGCAGTGATTTGGGGATTACAACTGGGTAAATTATATATTTTTTTCAATCAGTGTAGACAAATTTGACAACCAAACCATCGCTCCAATGTGAATGATGTACAGAATGAGCAGCCAATTTCCTCAAAACAGTGGAATGTTCTTAACGCTGATCAAGGCAGTCTGCTATAGTATAGTTAGTTAACCTCATTCTTGGATATAAAGTAAAAACTTATTTTCCAACTGCCACAATATTAAACTGACACAAATGTCTAAGAATCTTGTAGAGTTCACAGTTTAGGGGATACCTTAATAGACCAGCAAAAATCCTAATGTAGTCTATTGGATCCAGACAGATCATTGGCTCAGCTTGCATTGTAGTAAAACATAACAACCATGTGTCTACAGCAGGAGTCAAGGCATTGTGTTGCAACTGAGAAATTCCCTCTCCAGCCAGCTACTGATGGGGATGTAAATACATAACCAATTTCAGTTCTGCTTCAATTAGGTAAGTTTGGGTCATATATACATATAAAAATAAACTGATTAAAAAATAGTTAAAAAAAAATATATATATTTTTTTTATACCTGTTCTGATCTGAGATTGAGATATCTGTAGCACACATGCAGGAACTTGTTAATCCTGGGAAACTGTTAATTAGCTGAAAATACTGTATTATGCCCCTGAAAATGACTGTCCTGACGTGAGAATCATTTCAGGAGATGCAAGACAGTGAGTGTTGCCATGCAAGCCATTAGCCTCTCACTTTCCGTCATGTTGTGAAGAAAGAAACCCTTAACCCAATAGAATAATTACCACCTTTAAAGCACATCTCAGGCATCCTGCTGCCAGAACGTGTTCGTTTGAATCTTCAACTGGCATTCATTTAGCGCCCATTTTTAAATAAACACCTTTTAAAACATTTTACAAAAGAAAATACTGAGGCAAAGTCCCTCCGCAGGCATGACACTGACGGCAAGATAAAAAAGTAGCGAGCCAGCTAGTTTACAGCATTGAGCCCCTCAGTAGGGATAGGTGGACTTAGCTCTTGGAGGAAATTAGGCGCTCTGGCAGCCAGGGTATGTCCGCTTCCCAGAGGATACCGTTTTAAGGCTGGGGCATGCAGCTTTGCGGCTGTGCTGCCCAGCCTCCACTTTCTCCTCAGTTTCTGTAGATGTCAAGCTGTCTGCATTAAGTTTACCCCTTTGACAGCTGCAGGGACAAAAACCCTCCTACACACTTCCTAGTTACAAAATAAAAAAAGAATAGTAAGAATATATTCCGTAAAAGAAACGATTTGTTGACAATCCTTAAAATGAAAACTGGCCAAATCCAGCTGTCATTCCGGCAAAGGTTTAAGTTGCTGCTTCAGTTAAGCCTGCTGTGTGTGTGTGTGTGTGTGTGTGTGTGTGTGTGTGTGTGTGTGACAGCCAGCAACCTCCATCCAGCCAAAATGTGACTTATTAAGCCAGGAGACAGTTCACCCAACGGCAATGGAAGACATAAGGCTACGGTCACGATGGCGACAGCAGTGCGCATGTGTGATTAAGGAGTGTTTCCTTACATACATCTGTGTTATGAGGTCTGGCTTTGAGAGGAAACGTCTTGGCGATGAACAGACAGACACACTTCATGTGTGAGAAGCCTGGGAATCATCTTAGGGGAAAATATGGCAAGGCAGCACAAGCGTGGCCAGCGATAAATCACCATTTTAAGGGGGAGAGAGCGAGAGAGAGAGAGAGAGACTAACAAAGTAATTGTGTCCTGCCACCATACCCACACAGTGTGTCCTTTCCCCCCCAGTAGGTGTCAACACAAAGCCTCATAAAGCCAAGGGGAGTGTGTGTTTGTGTGTCTCATTGCTCTCTCTTAACAAGCCATCTGGATGTAGCTAATACCAGTAGCTTAGAGCGGAGGTTCCAAACTGGGGATTCCAAAACCTTTTAAAGACTCCAGCACATTGATAGAGGGTAGACAATTTTGAAAGAATAGAAGAAAAGGAATCCAAAACAGCATTACCTGAGAGTCATCAAAACAAGGCAGATGCAGTAATTGATGGAGATCTATCTATTTCTCTCTCTATTCCTATATCTCTCTCAGTCAGTCAACAGAGAACGACCAAGCAAAATCCTTAACAAATTACCTTCATTTGGTTTAACCAACACTGCAAGAAACTTGAGTTCTTAAGAACACAAATTGTCACTGTAGTCAGTCAGAGCTGAACACATCCAAAAGGAATATGCAAATGTACAGCCATAAAAGCATATATGTAACTTGTCCAAAGGTAATAAGGTCATTGTATCGATTTTCGGCTTAAAGCGAGTGAATGGCTACCCGGATGGGTCATCGGGGACAGGAGCCAGATTGACAAGTCTATGTTTAATGGCCGTGAGAAACATGGTGCCCGGGGCTCCGGGGTAATCCCTGTTGGAAGGGCAGGGCGGGGGAGCGGACAGCAACAAACCCTGTGACACTTTGACAGATGTCAGGCTTTACACTTCTCGATTAAGGAGGGAGGGGGGCCCTAGGCTCTCCGTGGGCTGTCCACGGCCCCGTGACCACAGCACAACAGGAGGGTCAAGCTTTTGGACCTGCTCCCCGGGCAAGCTCAGACCATAACAACAAGGGCATTGCAATTATGAGCGGGGTGTTTGGCTTGCATTTATGGCTCTCAAATTGGTGTCATTACTCTAATGCACCACTATCAGGCGACTACCACTTGCCTTCTAAATCCATTCTACCTACCTACCTAAGGTATCAGCTATTGTATGCTAATTGTAAGCTAATACACCAAATATCTCCTCACACTCTGCTGGTTTACTGTTTGCGCTGAAGTAATCGGATACTTCTACACTGTAAATTAGAACGCAAACAACGTGGCTGACATCGCTCACAGCAACAACGCTTGTTTTAGCTTTGCAGTGCGTTTGTGTGTGTGGGGTGGAGCAACTGAGGGAGCCTATTTTGATTTGAGCCCGACATTAGCAAGAGTTCTGACCCTTGCTAAGAATGACTAACCCTGCCTTAAGACAGACGTCTCCGACAGCAGTCACAGAGTCTGCTAGTTTCTCCCCATCATCGTGTTCCTAACACTTCCCTTGACACCTGTTAGCATCATCGCTACACCAAACCACTTTCAGTGGACAGATGCCACCCGTCTCCTCCTGATGTTGGGAGGTGGGACAAGGGCGTGTTTGAAAGGAGGGTTGTTAGATCATTTTGACCCATCAATGATCCAGCGCACGCAGACATGCTTTGTGTGGTCTTCCCCCACACACACACTATTCTAAACAAGTAGGCATATAACTAAATGCTCGGGTACATCGGTTTTGCGCACATCTTCTACAGTCCCGAATCCCGACACAGCTCTGCTCAGTCTAGAGGCCTGGGAAGGAGCCACATAATGTGATCTTAATGACAGTTACTCGGGTAAAGACTTTAAAACTGGAGCCCCGGTGTGTAACAAATTGGAAAAGCTTCTCTGGTGGAAAGCACCTGCAGTATATTACTGCACTGTTAGCCTACTTACACGCTCTACCAAGAATGTGCTGATTAAAAAAGAAATGCCAGCTGGGGAAATAAATGGCAACAGAGTATTAAAATTATCAGTAACGCATTCCATCCACAATAGCTCTTAAAAAATAATAAAGTAATCGCTTACATGCAGGGAGATAACGCTGCAAGTCCAACTTGCTAGAGTCCTCTATTGCAGCTGAAGAAAGACTCACAGGAGACACCAGGAGAATGAGGAGGAAGAAGGAAAGAAAATAGAGTCTAATTACTGCATGCAGAACCCTGCATTATCATTACACTGCAAGGATTCTGACAACACAACAACTGCGCTGCCATGGCAACATGGTGACGGCAAGCGGAGGTGTTGATGCGGATGATTCCTTGCATCCGTTTAAATTTGCCTTCTAAAGAGCCGGCATATTGTATGCCCACAAAATGGTCAGGTCATTATTAGGTAGACTAAGAGAGGCCCAGGACGTTACAGAGGACCTCATCAAGCTTGACCACTATGGGTTTTGATTCAATTCCTCAGGTTAAATAATACATTATGAACGTTGTCATCGTTATGGTGTGTATGAGACAAGCATGCCAGCCCAGTTCTGCTAGGACAGACAACATTACTGTGTAGGCCTCTCATCAGCATTCAACAAGATAATACCCCCAAATAAACCTTTTTTTTTTATGAAAGTAAAAGAATAATTATTTGTTGAGGAGGAACACAAAACAAACATGTTGACAATTTCCGCACCATGCTTTTACATATGCCTGACTATGATCAGACCTAGCATTTTCCCTTCCCGGTACATCACTAGGGTGATTCAGCCACAGTCCAAAGCTGGGCTGCCTGCCTCTGACAGGAGCAGGTAGACAGATGGGTCTGCCTGGCCTGGCCCCACTGTAGCCCACAGGCTAAACAAAACACTACGACACAGCTGGGTTCAACTTGACATCATGCAACACACTGCCACCCCTGCAGGCCCAATTCACACCAGCCCTCCCTTAATCTGACTCACATCCACAGCACACCATCGACCTGAGAGGTCATAGTACTGCCCAAGCACAAATAAGGCTGTGAGTCTTAAAGTGTAACTGCACCCTAGCGTGTGTTTTCTTTAGCTGTAAACTCAGTAATAGTATTCTTTTTCAAATAGAACTCTGCACTTGATAGTCTTGAAACAAACCTACACAGCATATCCATTAAATATCACCCCAGTCGAGTAGAGCTGATACTATGCAATGGAAAAGCTCCCTAAAGCGAGTAGAGTTGAGTGGGTACCAGCAGTGGAAAAGTGCCTTTAAACTGTTCTCCCTGGGAAAAATGTATTGTGATTTCAAAATTTGTCTGTGACGCACTCATGTGTTGCGTACATGTTTTGATCAAATGGCAGAGATTCCCGTTGAGTAATATTTGCGTTTGTCAATTATGAGACCGCTTGGTAGTCAAAGTCTGCATTTTCCTACAGTACATGCGAGCGATCGCTCCAGTGTAAAAACACACACAAAAAAAGATCACTCAGCATGGATTTAAAGCCCCTGTGATGTTTCCATAGCAACTTACCTTAGTAAGAGAGTGCAGCTCTGCCCATTGTATTAGTTGAAGAGCTTTTGCATTCTTCTCCAAAGAATACCAAAGGATTTTGGCAAGTGGTGAAGTGCATAACCTGCACCAGCAGCTGAAAAACCATACTGCTAGCAAAAGGAGACCTCAGTCACATGTAAACATGTCTGAAATCTCAACCCTCAATTTATTTGCACCTACATTAGCAGGCATAACCAAAAACGTGTACAGTATAAGACATTTGCCATTTTTTACTCCTACAAACTACAAAAAGACCGGATGATACTGCCAATACGAGCAGCGGCGATATGATTTATTAGGTCTAGCCGTTTGTTGGGTTTGAGAAAACAGACTCGTCATGGAGTAATTTCTCAATAACAATTTAGTAGGTTACAATCTAGGGATTTGTGTAGGCTTATATGACTGTGGTTATGAACACCTCCAAAGCTTTACATCATTCCAACTGACAAAGCATTCAGCCGGAGAAGATTAAGATGTCATGTCATGGCAAACAGTGGACAATACGGTCGCGGCTCGCAACGATGACATTACTTGTCTTAACATGGTGCATACCACCTTAAATCCTTTTAAATGACTAGGTGATTAGGCTCAGGAGCTATATCTACTCCAGATGCCTCCTGTAATTCCATCTTTCCTTCCTAGAATTAAATTTTGTATCTACGCAATACTGGAGCAAAAGCAGCAGAGCCATGGTTGCCAGGCAGCATAAGATCAGACTGTTATATGCCGGCGTCATCTGGCGGACCATTTGGTGTGGAAAGAAATTCTGCATACTCTTGCATACTTTCAGCCCTCTGTGGACCAAGAACGGCTTGTCTACTACTGATACTCCACAGGTGCCCTTTGTAAAGAAACATAAGGCTGCAACAACTAATCCTTTAAATCAAAGGACATTGATTAAAAAAAATACAAAATCAATGCATTTTAGTCATTCATTAGCTGCCTAGCTGTGCTTATTTACACCGGGTCACTTATTAAAATAGAGCCTTATGGCCACCGCCAACTGGCTGTAACATACACGCGTCGCATACAGGTACACTGGGCAGGTACACATAGGCATGCGTGTGCAGTGGTAGACAGAAAGCATTGTGTCAAAACATGTAAGACTAAGGAGGAACAGCATGGTGAAACATGTTATTGATATGTATTTTCTTAGACTGGATTAGGGCTGGGCAATATGGACCAAAAATAAAATCCAGCTTTATTTAGGTTGAATACTGATACACAATATATATCAGTATTTTCAATGAAGTGGGCTAAATCCTTCAGGCACAGAGAAAAAAAACTGGAAAACCGACGGTAATGTGACATTTTTAGCGACATTGATATGTGACCTTAATCTGGTGGTCACTCGCTCCTGACTCCACTCCTCAGGCCAAGTGCAGGCATGGAGGGAGAGACGACCAAATCAAAAAGTAATAAATAAACACATACTATACTATATCGATATTAACAAAATTTTCTAATCTTCTATCTCTTTTGAAAAAAAATTCGATATGCCGGTATATCTCGCTGATGGCTAAGGGACCGTCAACAAATTACTGTGAATCATAATCATTTGAATAATAATAATGAACAGTAATGAAGAAATTACTAAGAGCCGGAACCGTTTTAAACGTATCGATTTGGAACCAAAATCGTCAAAAGCCCAAATTATACCTAGCCCTACTCTTGACGCGCATAGACACCTTTAGTTAGTCCTGTATGAATCGTTTTTGCAGCAAGACAGCAGAGCATGTAGTGTTGGGCAGTGGCCAAGCTTTGAATTTACCTACATTTTATAGTAGCAGGTCATAACATTGCCATTTCCTAAATTAAGTACAGTAGCATGTCCAGCAGTGAACCTGTTATTATCAGTTATCAATTATCAGTGTGGTAATATCCATCAAATGTATTATTTCAAGTATTTCCGAGGTCACTTTGCCTTCCTTGAGGGTTTGATTGGTTGGCTGGGGGTAGGATATATCATCTGTGAGCACGTAGCAGCAGTCAACCCACCGCCCACTCCACAGACAGAAATTGCGAGCATGTTTCCCTGCCGTGCACTGAAGCCTGCATTCAAGCACTGACTAGCACTCATTATGCCAGACAGAGATTCAGACACATGCAATAATATTATACAAAAATGATAAACTCACTACAGCAAATAATGAGCTCAATAATAACAAATGAAGAAATAAACAAAAGAACATTACAGCTCTGTATTGTGGGACTGCATTTGACGCAGTTAACCAAACACTCTAACAAACTGTTTAGCAGAAAAACAAGATCCCATCAGTGTCCATTTTAACAATGTGGATGCTGTTTAAGAAGTGATGGAGGCAGCAATGTGCAACACAATTTAACGCATGCTATGTTTTGAGAGAAAAACAATGTGTAGCATAGTCGATGAAGTGGGCTAAAGACACCTGACAAATGGACAAATGTTAAGACTGCAAATAAATGTACACACAAGTACTAATAAATGCATGTTTGCTGTTCATAAGACAGTGTGAATAGGACAGTGGGTGGGATGCATGTTTGACTTCTCACTCAGCCATGCTTGATCTTCCCAAGGACAAGTGCTTCTTGAGCCATCACAGGCTTACAGGCAAGCAGTCCCTTCATTAAGAAGGACTGTGGGGGCACTAAAAGATGCTTGTGCGAGATTGGGCCGCTGTCATGAACCAGTTGAGTTTGATGGACGAGTGTGTGCGTTGGTGGGAGGGGTGGGGGGAAGAAGGCTAATCGCATATTAGCAAGTGGATCAAAAGTGGTGTGAGCGGTTTATCGGCCCCACGGTGACCCATCAAACTTTGAAAGAACAGCACAGCCCCACTATGCTTGAGTGATGGGCTAACAAGGTCAGTGTGGTGCTCTTTATCAAATGTGAGAGGGGGGTGGGGCAACAGGTGCAAGGGATTTTGTGTTGATGCACAAGAATTTCACAAATCTAGGCCACAACCTAAATCAGTGTTTTTAAGATGGAAAAATCTATTTTTATGCACCACACACACACACTCTCTCTCTCTCTCTCTCTCTCTCTCTCTGAAAACACTATGATGAATAGAAAAGCATCTGAGAAAGCAGACTTCTGGAAAGTGGAAACCATAAAACATTTTTTTTTTTGATTCCATAGAGCTCTTGGACGATGACGCCTTTTCATTTGACGAGAAAGCATGAATGACATTTCCCTTAGGCCAGCACACTAACTGGGGTCAAAGTTCACCTCCCAGGTTAAACAAAAAGGGGGGTGAGAGTCAAAAGGGTCAGTCACTCACCAACTGAGAAACTCCACTAGATGTAAAACCTATGCGCCAACGCATGCCAAAACCAAATAATTATTAACCAGTTTAGTCCTTGGTAAATAGTGTATGTTTATAGCCTCTGTAACCCACAGGTTTGACTACACGCCCACAGAGTGCATATGAGGGGTGGGTTTGTTAGTGGGTCATGCAAACTCCATTGTTCATCACCGCGTCAAGCTAAGCTGAAGCTAAACCATGAGGTCATTCCCCATTGTGTACACGTAGCTATTCCACTCCAAGACAGTGTGCCCCATTGCTCCAAATGAAGGCATGGCAGGATAGGCAGCCTATATTGGTTGAAATATATTTGGCCTTGGCAAGACGCTAACTCCAGGAATCAAAGCGTCATTCGACACCTCATGCATTGAAACGCTATGCTACTTGGACAAGCAAAATGGGTCAGTGAGTGTTAATGACAGGCCACCTTCCTTTTTTGGCCGTCTGTGTTAGTCACCTGCGAGACAGATGTTGGAAACCGGTGCAAGAGTAACCATGTTCCTCTGGCCAGGGAAGAGAGCTAGGGAAGAGAGTCTTTAGTGCTGGGTATCAAACTCTGTACTTTTAAGAGTACCGACCAAAATGCATACACATGTTGCTACTGTAGGCTTACAGTACTTGATTTAACAGGGAAGCGATCGGAGTAACAAATGTGGGCACTGTTAATGCTTCAATTACACATAGTTACTAAAAGGTTAGGCAGGCAGTTTGCAAAATGGCGTTCAATTAAACTTTTTGTTGTCATGAATTAATTTCATTGTAAAGAGTACAGAAAGCATTACAGAAAGCTCTATTTGGAGCAGTGTGTTCCTAATTCAGTTCAAATGTGCAGACTTTTTGTAGGCACTACAAACAGTTGTGTCCCAACAGCATGGGATGCTGGGGTACCATCAAACCAGCATTCCATGCTGGTTCCAGCATGCAAAACATATCTTATGCTGGTGACCAGTATTGCTGGATTTTTTAGCAAGGACCACAACACAAGCCCAGACATGACAACGCGAAATCTGCTATGCCATGTTATCCGATAGTTTAGCCTTGAGTCTCCTGCCTGCTGTTCTATTTGTATGAGAACAGATAGGTTCCAGTAAGCATTAGCCTTGAGACTAAGCTTGCAGGGGGGGAGAAGGCGAGCTAATTGTATTAGATGTAGCCCTGTATGAGCTTTGGTATCCTGACCGTGACAACACAGCAGGGAGAAAAAAAAAAGACAGAATTATTCATCTCTGGCACTGTGGCAATAAGTGGTATCTAAAATGGCAGGAATAGAGTCACAGAGGTTATAATAATGTGATAATCAAGATTGATTGAACCGGCCACGTGTTAATTACCATCGGAACCGAGCTAGGACCTCCTTGGAACTCGTTGAGCAAAGCAAGAGGTCTTCAATTATAAGGCTCTAAAGATCCTTAGCGTGTGTTGCAGTTTGAGACATTCTCACTGAAATTACATTAGCGGCCTACTGTTTAAATCAGTGAGGCTAGACATGAATGGCCTGCTACTATGTCTACTTCTCACCCTTTTGTACACAACCACGATACAGAACATATGTACAATTCACGTGACATCAGAGAGCAGAAGGTGTCAACTATATGTGTGGGGCTCTGGGTGAGTGCACCCTTAAAAAGATCTGCACTAGGGGTGGTACGATAAAACGTATTCAGTCCAGATACCGATACCTGCACTTGGTGGCAAATTAAGATGTATTCCTCAATGTGACTGAGGAAGAGACGTTTTGTGTAAGAAACCATCTGGCTTAAACATTGCTTCACCTACTCTGCAGGGCTCAAGCATTTAAAAAAAATTGCAGCTGGAAACCGTGGCACCAGTAGGTTTGAAACGTACTGGCCCGAAGACGAATAAGTTTAATTACTAGTGCTATTATATAACATGTTTAATCTTTAATTAAATGCGTCCTGGATATTTTACAGCATAGAAGCAGAAATACACCACAAATTAAGCATGTTCATGTAGTTTCAATACCGTATTGGTGCCATCCCTAGTCTGCACGCTATAATGTGTCTGAGCTATATTATGTAATAGGTTGAAATCTGAGGAATTCTTTTTTTATAAAAACCTGCATTTTATGGGTAGAAAATAGCACTACACATAACAGCCGTTGAATATCGCCCATCTCTTGAGGGCTTAGGAGTGCACTACTGGAACATTTGTACTGTCATAAAGTTAAAATGTTAATGTAATTTTAATGGGGTCCCCGTCTTAGCTACTACTTTTTAGCCATTTTCAAAACTGTGTCAGACTCAAAGCTGGAAGTGGAGTTACGCTTAAAAAAAAAAAAAGGCTAGCATGCAGTGTAGCATAACATTTGTGTAAAGCATCTGCCATTTCCAATAATTCAGCAGTGGATAGCTTTCCTCACCATTACCAGAGTTTTTCTGTTTGATCTGAAAGAACATTTCCATCCTGCAGTGAAGAACAATGGCTAGGACATATCTTTCTATAATCGCAAAATGCAATTTCCTCCACTTGTTGGAATGCCGTCATAGAAAGGTCTTCTGCAAAACTCCCGAGGAAAGATGGGGCCTTCTGTGTTTAAATCCTGATGTATGACCTCTTGGTTCTGTGGCTGGACTGGACAGCATTATCATTTTAATTTTCCGGCAAAAACCAGTCACCAATTTGTTGGATTCATGTGCCATCATGTCTTCTAGAATGAAAACAGCTCAGTTTGTGACTCACCGTACAGAGCAACACAACAAGTGCTTTTTAGAAGGCAACTTTAAAATAATTGTAATGTTGTATGCCAAGAAGGAGAATTCTCGATAGCCTTCATCAGCATAATATGTTATGACGCGTGTGACAGCTTGTATTTTCATATGCAGGATACATTGTGTTGTACTTTGTGAGTCATTGTTCACTATGAAATCCTATGCTAATGTGTCTCCAAAATTGTCAATAACAACAAAAAAATCCCTTTAAAAATGTTTACTCCACACGTTACACTCCATGTTATCGTCCATTGCACAAGTTTAACAAGAGCAACATTCTCTAGTATTGCTTTTATAGTAAATAAGGCCACTTGACCGTGGGTACTTTTCCAATAGCCTAATGTGAGACCTTGAAATTTTGAAAAAGTTTCAAGAGCTAAAATAAATCTATCGCTCAACCAAGAGCTCAGAGAAATGTAAACTCAATGTCTGATATGAGATCAATGAAGCAATATCACGCATTAATAATCCAAGGTTGCATTACAAAACCATTTGTAACCCAGAAACAGTCACTGCGAACATATTAGCTACAACTCTCAATCTGACAACCTAGATGGTTCCCTGACAAATGGCTTATTATGTAAACTCACACATTTCCTAAAACAGCAAGGCAAAAAAAAAAAAAAATCACCTTTTTTTATAAAAGGTACAAAATATCACTAATGCCAGTCCTGAGAGCAACTGAAACCACATCCTTTGAGACAGCAAGTAATGAAATATATCCTGTTCCAAATGTTTGTCATACAGAAAACAGATGGTGGGAATTTCAACAGTGCCCACATATTCAGAAGGTGAAGATAAACCTCTTATCTGTATTCCCCACCACTTTAGACGGGTCAAGAAATATGGTATGAGTCTAAACCATGTTGACATATTCTACAATTTAGATGACCTAATTTGGACACTTGAATTCAAAATGCATGTTAACCCAAAATCAAAGCAGTCCAAAAATTGTCC
>JAODVN010201687.1:0-12324 GCA_025434125.1 Chologaster cornuta
GAGACAGAGAGAGAGAGAGAGAGAGAGAGAGAGAGAGAGAGAGAGAGAGAGAGAATGAATGAATGAGAGTCAGTGCATGATATACAGCGGTTATTGCTGAAGGCCCGGCTACACGCTGATCCTACCCCAGCTGGCTGCAAGGGTGAACACTGACTAGAAGCTGATAAAATCTGAACCAGATGGGCAAGTGGCCTGTTTATGCCACACCTAGAAGTATTTAGCGACTTTGTGTCCGTGCAACTGTGGAACGAGACACCTTTCCAGAGTCGTTACACAGCCAAATGTGGCTAGGGTGTTATTCCTAGCGGGGCAGTGAAAGTATCTAAATTATACGCACATACTTTACAATTTTATGTTAAGAACTTTCCAGACACTTTGAACCCCTGGCAAAACAGTCTAAAAATGTTACGAAAAAAAAAAGAAGAAAAATAGTAGTTTTCCTGTTACTAGGGAAAGAGATGTCAGCCAGAATGTGCCTGTTTTAAAACAGGTGGCTGGTCAAGATAGCATTGCATTAGCAATAGCATATGATAATTCGTACATTATTGATTACCAATGCTGCATTTAAGTCAATATGTTGTTGTCAGAAGCAGTTCCCTTTAGGGGTGTTCAGGGGGAAGGTTGGGGTCAAACTACCTTCTGCTCGATGAGGCTGCTGGTGTGGAAGTTAAGGATGGGTGTCAAGCCGTGGATATCTGCAGCAGCGCTGGGATCCAGGCTGAAGTTTACCGCCATGTAAATGGAGGACAGCTTGTCCCTGAACTCTTTATCCTCCTACGGTCAAAAACAAATGAATGTCAGGTCAAAAAGAATTTGAAATTTGTCCAAACAGAAAACATTTACAATATGTTTACACTTTTAAATATAAATGTATATTTCACATTGCTAAATTTAGGATTTTCTAAATAAGGAAGCGCTGTTTTGTTGTGAAGTTAGTGCTGAATATTGCTTTGCCAATCTAAACGTGTTTTTCAGCCATCAAAAACAGGTCATATGTTCAATGTAAACGTACTCGTAGGTAGATCTTGGTGTCATAACACTCTCGCCTGCCGTGTTGCAGACGTATGCTCTTCTGCCACAAGGCCTGCTGGGAATCCAGGAACAACGCCCTCTTCACGGCACCCTTCTGCTTGTTCTTACGACTGTCTAGCTGCACCTCCACCTGGAAGTCTGCCACACATACACCAGACACATGCACACACACACACACACACATGAGCATTCATGGCATGACAGGGTCCATATAGACCCCTATATATGCACTCACACAGACACACAATGTAGTCAATGTAGTTGCAATATAATGTCAGGCATGGCAGGGTCCGGCTGTATTCATAGGAAGGCAGTAAGTAACTGTGGTTTATGGGGATATGAATGCACAAAAGGGGTCTTAGTCATTACAGGTGGGCCAGATATTTCAAGTGCTGTGCTGATGTGCGCTGTAAAGACTAGAGCCCTGGCCTACAACTTGTGCTTTGTCTTTCTTGTTGCTTTTTGAGAGCTTTAGCATGTGTGCCAGGCTAGCTAGTACATTAGCATGTGTGCCTGCAGTGTAAAACACTGGCTTACCTAGGTTTTCTGGTAGGTATTTCCCATCTGCGAATAGGCAGAAACTCAGGTTGACGCTGTTTGAGACAGAAAGGACCAGGACATTGTTAGTGAAGCGCATGGTTCAATATGTTTCATCGCAGTGATTTCATTCAAGTCAATGATAACATGCGACATCAGCACTGGCTACAACCTATACATGCGTAATGGGAAAACAACTGTACAGCAACAGATATTCAGTGGAATGGATAGCAGAGGAATGTTCCGGAGATGCGCTGGCATTAAAATTGCTTTCACCCGCCAAGCTGATAAATTGGTGTGCCTTCTTCACCCCCTCCATTCCACACACTGTGGAATGGCCGAGTTAAGAAGGGTGAAATTGAGGGACGTCTCGCGTTTCAGTGCCGACCAGTGCACGGCTGGTCCCATGACGTCAGCCTTATCGCGGGCAGAACAACCCTGTAAACCCCTCCGACTGTTTTACTAGAAAGACCCGCACTGAAAGCACATGGCAGAACCTAAACGGAGGTGAGGAAAGACAGGGAAAGAGGAGAGGTAAAAACTGAGAAAGGACAAAGGAGGGCTTCTTTCCAGAAGGGCCAATAAACCGACACACTGGTTCGCATGTCTGTTTATGCGTGAGCGTGTGTGTCTATGCGTCCTGATGTTTCCCAGCTGTGTTCCACCATCAAACAATATCTCATTCAGCGGAACTGAAAGAGAAAAAAAAACCTTCCCCTACTGCCTCCACCTAACCGCCGTCATACAGCTCCTCATCGCCAGGCAACCGAGCACAATCAAGACACGTGAATACAAGAGTTTCCTTTACGGACTGAGATGTGAAACAAGACACACGAGCACTGTGTCAACGAGCCCAGACCCCCTTCGCCTGTTCCCCCAGTGCTGGAAATGAATACCATACACATTTCCAGGAGTCTTGACAGTGCTATTATTCAGAATTTAACTCTGCTCCTCTCCCAATGGACAGAACTATATCCGGGGATACAAATAACACTGAACTGTTGACGAGAGAATTCCTTATCAGCGTTTCCTCCCGGGATACTGTTTATTCCTGTGAGATAGGGGGAATCCCAGGTTCTTGGTGGCGGGCTAACGGATCATTCAAAACTCAAATCAGTGCTTCAGCGCCCTTACGCAAGAAAAAGTCAAACTGCTCACCAGGATACAGGCATGCTGGTGTTGGCACTCGCGATGGTGCAGGTCTTCTCCTCGGGGTTGATCATGTTGGGGCTGATTTTTAGGGAGGCACTGGTGTTGACGATTGGACGGGCTCTATTGGGGAAATGAGAATGAGTAAGAAAATTATATTAACCCCTAAACGCATTAATCTGGAAGCTGACAAACTGTGTGACTTTTCATCTTTACTTTCTCTTTATTTATTAAAAGTGTAGCATGCTGCTGTCAATTTTGCCCATTTTTTCCATGTGTCTTGTTTTTTCTTTGTAATAACGAGTTTTTTTCATATTTTATTAATCCTTTTAAACGTGAGTAGAGAACTCAAACTAGTCGTTTTCAACAAAAAAGTATTGGTTTGCCAGATTGCCACCTGAACATATGAGGTCAAAATAAAAGCACACCTGTAGAGAACTGCCTTGTCAACACCAAATGCACCGACAATGAGATCTGATCAAATTGAAAACAAGAATTAGATTACAAAGAACATGTATACACTTCTCAACGGTGACTTGATTCTTATTAACCTTCCCTTCTTACCTGGGTATCCATTCATATCTAAGTCTTGAGCGCCTCTCAGTGCAAATCCAAAACTGGGAGGAATTTTCCCAGCAGCCCACTGGCCCGTAATCACCTGAGAGGGCTTCTCCCTGAGTCCGTTCGAATATCCGTTATAAATATAGACCAGTCCCTGCTGGTTTTCCCCGCCAAACGGACAGCTGATGGCCACATCTGCAGAGAAACAAAGAGCAGTGTGTAAGCGTCACACAAAAATCTGCCTGGAAAGCCAAGGAATTCTTGCGACTGAGTCCGCTGATCTAACCAATCAGCGTCGTAATGAGAGCGACGGGCGTGGTTTAGGTGTCACCACAGCGAAAACCATTTGAAAACATCAAAGACTGTCAGATCCAATCAATCAGATGTGTTTTGAAAGTGCCTGCCCTTTTTAAACGGTTTCAGGATGACTCCCCAGTTTGGTCGGTATGACCTTGAATGTGCACACACGGAGGGGGCCGTGACCTAGAAACACTTCCCGTTCTTAAATATAGTTCTATGGTCCAACCATGGACCTAGATAACAACATAGACACATATACAGTATAACCAACCGTAAACATGACACAAATGTATGCATATTTTTTACAACAGCAGTAGAGTCTAATAAAAGTACAGTAACAGCTGTGTTAAAAGCAGAAACACTAGTAGTAGTAATTGAATAAGAACTAACAGAAACCCCAAGGAAATGATATGCCACACAAACAAGCATCCACATCAATACCGTTGAAGCCATCTTGGTTGAGGTCTCCCAACGGGGCAATAGTACTGCCATATCTCCCAAACACCTCCGTGCCAGTCAGGTGAGGCAGCTGTGGCTCTAGCTGAAGCGGACTCTGCTGCAGGTAGATGTAGACACGTCCCATTTCCTCCAGCCGGCCATCAGAGCCCCGTACCATGAACATGGGCGCTCCCACAAGCAGGTCAGTCATCCTGCCGCACATGGTTTTGTTTAGAATCAGATAAATGCTGGTGGTTCCCCATGAAAAGCCTTATGGTTGGGGCCCAACATAGATAGCCCTCGATGAAAAGAAGAAAAGAAGAAAAAACATGGTGGGTGAGAGACTCTGACCAATAGGACTCTTAACTCACCCGTCACTGTTAATGTCCGTGGCTGCGACGGCGTAGCCAAAATACGCCCCCATCTGTGAAAATACAGGAGTTGCTCACATTTCATGACTGTTATCAGTGAAACACTTTATCTGAAGTCTTCAACTATATCCACAGTTGGATTAGCCTTGCTTCAGGTACGCTACTGTAAGTCTGACCCATTGCTTGTATTAAGGGAGGTTTAGATGGAGAACCAGGGTTGAAAGCTTTTTCATATGGATTTAGTGAGCAATTCACACTTCTGAAGGATGACTGCAAACACATACAGCACCAATATCAAGCAGGGGTTTAGTTATTCTGCCTGTTTATAGTATAGTATAGTACAGTATAGTTTGGTACAGTATAGTTTTAGAGAACTGTTATTGAAATGAAAGAGCATTTGTCCAGCTGAGCCAATCAGCATGGTTAAAAACACACTTGCTTACAAAATTGCCTTAGCACTTTTCCTCACATTGTAAAGAGAATACTGTAAAGGAAATTATTTTTACTGATTTAGACAAGTTACTCGTAAGAAGCTTAGCTTGGTAATGGAAACAAAAAAGGGGTATTATACTAAACATTGGCATAAGCTTGAACTCCTCTTTCCCACACTGTTCTACATACAGTATGTTTGAAGACTACAATCAGACAATCAGTAAATGCTCAGGCTAATTTAAACATGTAAAACCCTTGTAGGACTAAGACCCACCTGTTCGCCAGTGTAGCTAATGATGGAGGTCAGATCTGTGCCATTATAAATAGAAACCTGTAAGAAAGCAGATCCATCAGATTAAAGCTCTCAATGTGATACTGTGTAGACTAGGGTGCCTGTGTTGGTATTTACTGAAACCAAATGATTGCCTACGTGATTACCCCTTTTCCTGCATATACAAGTCTAATTACCTAACCTTTGATATTTTCTCAAAAGGAATGAAGCTTTCTTACCAAACCATGAAGCATGACTCCTTTTGGAACACCGGCCACATAATCTGCAATGTTTACAGACAGACATGGGAACAATATCTTATTAGCTTCAATAGCAATGTTTTAGGGGAGTAAACATATTTACAGTGTTTAGTATTTAGTGCTTTAAACACATTTACATGTATGTACATCAACACTTTAACTTGCTATACAATTCAAACTATATATTATAGTCCTCACCTTCTACCTGGTCACCGCTAAATTTCCCAGTTGCAACAGAGTACCCTGAGGACAATAAAACAGAACAGCTGTCAGCACTGGCTTGTATACAGTCAAAACCATGCCGCGTTTAGGTGTAATGTGAACCGCTGTTACCCATGTAGGTGTCGTCGTATTTAAATTGGTCCTGTTTGGTCTTGAGCTGGCCCTGGACAGACTGTATGAAATAGCCTGGATAGTAGGTGCTGATAATCTCATTTATAGGTGCAGAGATCACCTGACCTGAAGCAAAACACACTGCATCAATAAAGTTGAATAAACAACATTCAGAGATATGTTGCAAAATGAATAAACGATGACGTCAGTTAATTCAATAATGTTGTATTCGAATGTTATAGAGAAGTGCAACCAGCAGTTGTACAGTAGTTCCCCACGACAGGAACTGTATAATACTTGATAATACGACAGGAACCTTATAATACAGAACACACTAATCTGTGGAACTATGTGGCTGTGAAAATGATTGTTATTAGTAAAGGTTTGGTGGGATACCATAAGTAAAGTGTGGTTACACACTCAGTTAAGTGAAATGGCTTCACTTCACTTCGCATATAAGTATTTTGGAGTGTTTTGTACACATACTGTACGACAAGTCGCACATACCTTGCCAGTAGTAGCTCCCTGGGCCTCCCAAAACCACTTTGCCATCCTGTAAGATAAAGCCTGAATGCTAATATCATGAAACCTTTAAATATGGTTTTAGGAAAAACGTATTTCAGCGGGAAGGAGATTACCTTGGTAAAGTCAGCGCTGAAGCCGCCCTGACAGTAGCCCTGCCCCATCTCCCCAGAGATCTCTAAAATAACAGACATGAGTTCATAATTTAACATGAGTCATTGTTAAAAACAACAACCAGAGCATGGTTCATCATGAATTATAGCAGGCAATGACTTGGCCTCCATAGAATACATTGCAGATTACAACATGTAGATGCCCCCTGAGACCTGATTGGTCACATTTTAGATATGCAACAGTTATTAGCCTCTTATTATTCACCGGCCTAACTTGACTTCCCTGCCCTAGACCATTTGACCCCTTATCAACCTACCTTAAGATGGTACATCGGTCACCTGTAAGTCAGCAGACCCTTAAAAAGCAGACATACAATCTAAAGAGCTATACTCCTCTATTGTGTTAGAGTGCCCCCAGCCAGAAACACTCCCCAGCTTACCACTTCAAGGTTCAAAGGTAACTGAACGTTAAGTGTCTGTAGAGGAGTATAAAGGAGAGCCTGCCACTGAGCCCTCCCGAACACTGTAACACTGTAACCATGGTAACACATCACTGTAAGACACCATGGTTGACTCAAGGAAGTGGCTACCTGTGCGACACGGAGCATACTCTACAAAGTTGGTGAAGTTCTTGACGGACAGGTAGCAGGTCCCTGTGGTGTCTGACCCTGGGACGTCGTTGTTGGTCCTCCAGGAGTAGAGCGGGGCACAGGCCTGAGAGGGCACAGATGGGGGGGGGGGGGGGAGCATGGGGAGGAGGTGTGGAAGGAAAAGATTAGGTGGGAGATGTTTTTCCAGTTGCAAACAACACCCTGCTGAACTCAAGATGGGGATCCTGGCTGAGGTCAACGGTCCATCTGGAGAAGGGTAACTATATGTAACTGGACCCAGGTCATGACCCATACGCATCGGCTCAACTTGGATGTCTCAGGGGAAGTTAAAAATGTTTTTACTAGCTACGGCAAGACTGGATGTGATGAGTTTGCCTGAATAGACAAAGACCTGGTGAATTCACACCACGCAACATCTACTCAAGACATCCCAGATGTAAGTCAGACGTTCCTAAAAAAAAAAACCGCTTCACTATAGAAGCTTTAAGCCTAATAACAGAGGACACAAATATGAAAGCCAAGAAGCCCTCCTTAGACCCAACCTTTCCCCCTCCACCCACCAAACATAAGTCTCAGACGAGGCTTGCCTTACCAAAATGGTGTCGCCGTGGGAACGCACGGTGGCGCCGAACCACTGGTGGGACTTGACTTCTGCCTGGTGGTCTGAGGCGTTGAGCGTGATGTTGCGGTCCCCTGGGAAAAAAAGAGGGTAACGGTAATGGCTGCAGCACTCTCCACACAGAGCCTGTAACATCTGGACGTTTTGCCAGAGAACAGCGATACACACTCCAATTACGCTATTTCTCAAATGCAAACAAAACCCCCAAAAAACAATCTTCAGGGTGTGAATTTGAAAGGAACTGTGTTTCTGCTTCTCAGCCTCCGTTCCGATGTCAGGGCCCCTACTGGCCGTGTTTGGCCACCTGGCCAGTAACCGTAACCTCCCACATGCACTCCGTGACAGCAGCAGGTGACGTAGCAGATGGTCCACTTGTGTCAGCTTCAGATGTGGTCCCCACCCCCCATGTGATGCCATGACCACGATCACACTACAACCACTCAGGCTAAGTCCATGCTGAAGAACCCGTTGGTGCATCCCCTGCAGCCTTGTAATTGGGGACCCACACAACTTAGTCAAGTACAGATGTGTTGCAGTAACCCAGAATGACTCCACCCTGCCTATTCCTTTCCCAAATCATCTCCCAACATCGAATGAATGTGTCAACACACACACACACACACACACGCACGCACACACACATACAAACACACACACACACACACACACACAAACACAAGGTTTCCAGAACAGAAAGCAGAGCAGCATTTCTCAGTGACCTGGTACTGATAGAGACCAAAAGGAATCGCGACCCCTGTGGATGTGAGGACAGCAGGCTGTGTGAGTCAGACCTCCATCAACCCCCTCTCCCCCTCTGGTTCCCAGCCAACTAGGCAGCCTGGAGCATGGGGGTGGTGGGCCTGCTCCGTGTCCCGCTGGAACCAGAGTCGAGGGCGGCCGGCCAATGAAAACACACGCTACGGCCCAGTTTCCTCTTAGCAACGCCAGCCCAGTCATCTTTGTTAGAGCGCGGGCTACTTTCTCTTGCCACGGTTACGAGATTATCTACAGCTCTCTATTCATGTTTGTGCACACTCTTGCCTCTGTTATATCTATATTTTCTCATTTTGACATGCCTTCTCCTGACACCTTCAGGAAGTCCTGCCTCCACCTCTTTCCCCCTTGGCAGGTTTGTGGAGGACGGTACCTCTTTAATGACTGCACCCCTTTAATAAGGGCTGGGGTTTCTGTTGCGTAACGCACGGCCAAGACTTACTTTTCCAACACTGGGCCGACCGCAGCCAGGCTTTCTTGCAGGAGTGCGTTTAGAGTGTGGAAAGGCTTGCTTGCATGACCCTATACAGACAAAGGCTTGTTCATCTAATAGATACGTGGTAGGGCTGTGCAGTTAATTGAATTTTTATTGGATGTTCAAAATCAACTCTTAACAATTACAAAAACAATATGATCGAGAAAAAAATATTCTTTTGCACGTTACGTTTTGCAAGTAACTCTTATTTTGCTGTGTTCTGGATGAGAGGTGCACACTCCCTTGTAGGGCGATGTGAAAGATCAACGTGAAACGTAGGACATTTCACAGCTGAAGCTGTTTTCACTGTTCATTTGTTTCACTGTTTTTATGTGACATCCTCCCAAATGTGTTAAATGTGTTAAATAATCATGAGTTCAATATTGACCACAATGATGAGTATGGTTTTTCTCAGAAGCGAGCAGCCCTGCTTCACAGAGCCGTTTCCTGCAGCACACTGCTTTGATACGGGCCGCGCGGTTTCGCGGGGGGAAATGCAAAAGCTGAGTGACCAGAAGAGGGATCTGACAACCAGGTCATCTTGCATGTGGTCGCCGTGCGGTCGTCACCGGCAACGCCTTGTCTTACTTCCTCTATACGAGCAACGCGAGACGCCCCGTCAGTGTGTCGGACTGAGCCCCCTCCCCCCCCCACTCCACGGCGAGACCAGAGTGAGACAACACAACACGCCGTCTATCCACAGTCCTCCAGGGAGGCTGGGTAGTGGGGTGTGCTGATGTGACATGGTGCCTAGCCCCCCTTCCCCATCCCCCGACACCGGGGGGCTGTGGGGGTCTGGAGTGTGTCTATATACTCATGCTCCCCTTTGAACTGTGTGTGAGAGGACAGCCATTAGTGGGGTCAGATCTTCTTAAAGTGCGTGTGTGTGTGTGTGCATGTTTGTGTGTGTGTGTGTGTGTGTGTGTGTGTGTGTGTTTGTGTGTGTCAATAGGGTAGACAAATGGCTGAATTCACTCAACGCATCATTCAGCTGCCCCTGTGGGAGTGCCGAATGGTGGAGGAGGTTTCAGGTCTGGTTTCTCCCACTCGACCCACCCCCGCGTCTCCTCCCTTCCTCCCTTCCTCCCTTCCTCCCTTCCTCCCTTCCTCCTTTCCTCGCGACCTGGGTGTCCGTCTGATGTGTCTGCCTCGCTTGCTCTCCTCCTCTGGCATGCACAGACGGACCCTTATCTCCATGGAGGAGGAAGTGGGCCGGCGTGGGGGCCTCCGGCCTCCGTGACCCAATTAGTTAGGCTAATTAAGAGAGGCCTGAGGCCACAGCTCGGGCCATGCTAGTGCCTACCGCGCATTCACTCGCAAGCTAAAGCTAGTAGCATTGGCAGTTTTGCATCGTCATGCTAATTTTAAGCGAGTGACGTCGCTGCAACTGTTTGGCTTCATTAAAGAAAAGGGGCACAGGGGGTTACACTCTGTATAATGTAATGTTCCTGCTTTGTACTGAGGGTTTGTGAGGATTTTGCAAGCGAAATAATAGTATGAAGGACACGTTTTGCCGATCATGAGTGTCCTTCATCCTACAGCCCTGCTGTTTGTACATGACATCACATGACTTCAATGTAGCCCAGAGGGGTGTCCACTGCAACACATTCTGTTGCAAGAAACAGGGTGGACAAACTAAACATACTAGGGCATCCAACAGTAGAGTACGGTAGCAAAACATCTAATAAGAGCATGTGTCAAATTCTGTGGAATTTTTACTTATTTTATTGTGCATCTTGGGCAGTTGGCCCACAGTGAAAGTGGGATTATTATGCATACATTCACCTATGCAAGGAATTTGATTTAGCAGAGGTTGGATCACCGCATTGGCAGATGCATAACGCACAAACAAACAAACTGGGGAATCAAAAAAACACATTTTAGATACACAGCACACACTTGCTACATGTGGCACACAATAAATCGCATGTGTCGCATTTGTGCGGCTAGACACTTCAATTCTTCCGTTTCCTTATTATTATCATTTCCTCAGTAGACACTGAGGGCTTCCTAGATGGTCCAACTAAAAGTATGTATGACATGGGTCGGACATCTCCGACTACCTTGTGTTCTCCACTCTAAACTAATCCATCTAACTCTTTCTCAATAGCCTTTTTGTCGAAACCGGCAGTGTTTGCTTCTACTGTCATTCACACAGGACATGTCTTTGTTGGAACTATTTGTTTATTTCCCACTTATCTCCTCATAGCCCCCGGGGAGCAGGGACACATAAACGTGACCTGAAGGAAGGAAGAAGAACATCCTTAAAAACCTCTTTGACACTCCATTATTCTTTTCATCCTAAAGAAAAGCTACAAATAGGGGGAGGAGAAAAGATCAACTTAGTTCCAGGAACTAGCGCAGCCAGCAAAGGTTCAGTGAGGTGGAACACCGACGCGTGATACAGGCCTGCTGCCGACGACAATGGCAGAAAACAAACAGAGCAGCGGCTTACTTTAGCAGAGGAACCGCAGTGCTCATCCATCTTAACGGTGTTTAAACAGCTTGTCCACTATACTCACCTTCTCCAGTAACCAGTGGAGACAATAACAGGAAGCCAGGGATGTTATGTTACAGGAGTTGGCTTTAAGAAGTGCACTCCTTGGATTACATTACAGCATCCCCTGAACCCTGAATCTCAGCCCTGGCTAGCCACCTACATTTAAAGCAGTGGGTGTCTGGATATTGGCCACATTGAACACTGACTGTACCCTTAACAAAGTAAACATGGTCATGTGATGTTTACCTCAACTATGTTTATCAACTGTCAAAGAAAGGAAAGAAGGGCTTCAGAAAAACAATATAAGTGGTACTGCACCTTTAAAAAACAAGGCCCTCAAGGTGGAGTATAAGAAACTTTTAATAAAGGATAAGACACCAACGTGTTTCGGCTACTGCCTTCGACGGTATTCGTCAAATGTTTATCAACTGCTTTACAACTACTGTATTCCTGTATCTCAGCATAAACCAAAACGTCACACAGACCTTATCTGTCCATTGTAACAACACGGCTTACCTTCGGTATCAAACTCAATGCTGTGACACTCAGACTGGCCAAGACCCCAGGGGCAGTAGAACACAGATCCTCCCTCTGTGATTTTCATCTGGCTGGTGTTGGCTTTGGGAGCCCCTATCACCACACTTGAAGAGACAAGAGAAAAACACACAACCTAAATTGAATGTACCAAACTGCAACATGAATGAATACATCTACTTTTTACAGTGAGGGGCATCATAGGCACTACATCATAGGCTGTATCATAGGCACTACATGAAGCATTAGGCTACGCTTGCCACATCAGAGTTTATTATCATTTATTTTATCATTTCAGATTATTTATTTATCACACAGCCAAAATGCCAGGAGGACACCATGCCAAGCATGCATTCTCATAAACCAGCAGCTCCTGCCTCCTGTATGTGAATTCCATAAACTTGGCAAACTGTCACGATTCGCGGCCGCTCTGACAGCAGACGACGTCGGGCTGCCGGTTCAGCACCAGACGGCGCAGCTGTAGCCACGCCA
>JAODVN010201794.1:0-18952 GCA_025434125.1 Chologaster cornuta
AACCTTTAGCCCCATAAATCTCTTCATAGATTAACCAAATTATCCTGCTATGCCTAGCATATAAACCTTTTTTAATATAAGTGTGTAGCGTGCATGTGTGTGTATACGTACATGATGTCTCACTGTTATGAAGGGTGCACATGCATTTGACACTGCGTTTATCTTGGTGCATCTGCATGCTAGCATGTATGTGTGTGTGTGTGCGTGCGTACACGGTATTTGCTGTGTGCGATGGCCGTCGTCCCTGTATTACAGCACTGAGCGCTGCTCTGGAAGGTTAATGGAAAACCTCCAGGCTGCCATGGAACTTTGATGAGCGTAATTCCTTCACCTTGCCACCAGGAGAGATCTGCACCCGTGCGCCGCGCGATATGCGCGCGCGTCATTTTCACTGACGGATTGCCCCCGATGCTGGAGCTGACAGTCCCCCCCCCCCGTCGCACATACCTCTAAGCTCTGTTTACCTCGGTGTAATTCCTGTGAATATTATCATCACATGGAGGTTAGGGAGGGAGGGGTGTTCTGTTGAGGGGAATTGTTGATGGAGCGCAGTAGCTCTCGGGCAGAGAGGTGAAGGGAGGGAGAGACAAAAAGAGAGAGGGGTGTGGAGCTGGCATGAAAGACAAGTGGACATGTAGCTGACAAAGGAAGGCCTTGTTGCCTCTTTCTTTCCACTTGAAGGGAGAGAAAGAGAAACAAAAAAAAAAAAGAGAAGCCCGCCGAAAGAAGGGCCCACGCACCCCTGCCTTTAGGGACCCCCTCGAGGCAGAGTGAGACGGAGGGATAGATGTGTGTCTTGGGGGGGGGGGCTTGTACTCAACATGACACAGGTGCTCTGCGTTGCCCTGGGTCTGCCTCCCGTCGCGCTGACCGCCCTCAGTCTTTTAGGTCTCCATCTGTCCCCTCCCTCGATCGCCAGTAACACTGACTTCACGCAGCACAGACAACACCTGATGTTACCATATAAATTTACTTCGCTGTAGTGCCCACATTGACGTTTGGATTCTAAATCATTGCCAACTACTTACTGCGACCGAGCGTACAGGTGGTCCAAGACTAATTGGTCTCTCATAAGCGACCTGCTCTCACTTTTGTCTCTCAATTCCCCCCCCCCCTTAGAAAGAGCTTCTTTCCATCGCCGAGCCCCCCTCTCATCCCCAGGGTGCTCAGGAGCTCACAGCAGGGTGTGTAATTGGCTCTACAGGGTCCTACGGCTGGCGTACACACACACACGGCACCCAATCTGGGGCAACACCACAGCAGTCAGGTTCCCCAGGCGCCAGCGCTGGTCTCTGTGTGTCTGAGCAGCAGCGTGGAGAGGCACAATTACAGCCAGCAGGCGCGCAGGTGTCTCTGCAGCGTCCGCTAAAGAAGGCTGGCCACGTTGCCGGTTTTCTGCGCCAGAGGGACTGGTTTGTGTTTCGCTGTACATGTTTTGAACCAGAGCTCGCCGCTCGATGGGAGGACGAGCGCGTCGGGTAGGAGAAGGCGGGGAAGTGCACGAACGCGTCAGCCAACTCGCTTCAAAAGCGACAGCTTTAATTTTCCAGCAGACAAAAGCTACTGTAGGTGAAGAGGCGCACTTCAAAGAGACATCCTTCCGCTGGTCAGTCAGCCGGCTAGTCGGCTGAGCGTTCTTGGAGTTACTGGCTTCGCAAGCAGGGTAGCTGACTCGGCTTTTGATGCCAGGGACAAGCTGAGGATGTGGGATGTTGTTGAACATTTTCTCGCTATGCTGCGATTCCGTCCAGCCAAGCTCACCGTGTCGCTCCAACTAAATACATTCCTGCACTAGGTTGCATACATCTTCTCCCTACATATTGTACACAGTATTTACCATAGCCGTGTATGGTTGAGACTAGTCCATTAATATAGGTGCAATGATTGCAAGTCAATGAACAAGTTAGCTACACATCAACGCATACCATATATCTCTCTAGAAATCTTATTGGTCAAATAAACTTGTATTCTGGCATATAGGTGCCCATCAACACAAGACACATTAAAAAAGCCATTTACAGTACAATATACTGACAGTTGGTGCATTGTAGGAATACAAAGACACATTATAATCCAACATAATAGTAAAAAAAAAAAACTATTTAATAAGCACTTTGAATCCTAGGCCGGTGTCACACAGAGGCGGCAACAGAAGGAGCGCTAGCTGTAACTGTGCCTGTAACTGTGTGAGGTCTTTCAGGTCCTCTCTAGGGGGCTGACAGGACCCACATTTCTAATTCATGCCTTCTGTTAGAGACAAAGGTGATGACAGGCAAAGGAACCTTTACCCAGAGCAGCCATTTTCATTTCAATTTCCACACACAGCTTGAACACATACACCCTAAAACATCTGTAATTTAGATATTAAAGGTATAATCAGCTATTGCAAGCTAAATGTAAGCTAATACACTGTAAAATTTGCCAAATATCACATTTCGCATTTCGCCATCTTACCGTTCTCTTTGCGCAAAAATATTTAGATACTTCTACACAGCCTGGCTCTGTAAATAAAAAAAGTCGTAGCGCGATGTTTACACTACCCTGTGTTTAATGTAATAGCACACTAATTGTAGGGAAGCGGCCTGGGAATAGCTAGAAACATGACAAAAAAAATAGTATTAAAAAGTATTAAATTGTATTATAATGTATACATGTATTATAGAGATGGCATATTTGAGAAGTTTTAAAGATTCCAATATTTTTCACTAAATGAAAGGATTAGTTTAAAAATCTCACTATTTTAGGTTTTTTAAACACCATAATTGCTCAATGAGTGACTACCTACAGTACAGCCTACTTTTACAATAATATTTGCTGATGGTAGAAATAGTTGTAAAATGCAGAAAGCCATAGCAAACATTATGCAGTTCAATGTGAGATGAAGAAAAAAAAGTCAGGTCACATACGTATAAGTGATTAAAATCACTTAATATCACCTTTTGCACAGATTATTCCTGTCACATATAGAATGGTAGTCCTCAGCCTCTTCCATCCATTAGCACTATGTCACATAAGCAACTGTGATGTACATCTGATACATACACCATCGTAAACTCGATTTCCGGAAATGAGGAAGCAGATTTTAATTGGCTGTTAGCATTGTCACTCAAAAAGTCTAATTTCAGTAGCCTACTTATCTAACATATATACATGAAACCTGAAAACAGCCAGAGTCATGTTGGTATGTTTCTCAACAACATCCTCTATATAAGTGTAACAACCAACTTTGTCATTAAGTTACGTACTGTAGTTGGTTGTTGAGCATGTCAATTAAAATACCTTTCAAGTAGGCAGACCGTGATGCAGTTAGCCAGTGCTGTTGTACCAGACTTTACGCATGTAATAGCTGGTAAATAGCTTATAGACTAATAGAAGGGTAGTGTCAAGTTAACACATGGCATGTGCGTGTTTTAATCATCAAATCATGCTGTCTTGGATTCACATGATGGTGCAGTTGTTGCTGATAAAGTCCACTGGTGACTCATCATGAAAATAAATGCAAATATGCTCAGGTATTATGTATGCATAATATACGTATTAAATTATGCTGGCTACATTATTTGGTTGACTTTAGTCAACAGCCATTGTTGACAACATTGAAGACTCATTGCTTTTCCTTACACCAGACCTGCGCTCCCCCACTGTGCAAGCATCCCCCTTATCAAGCATACACATATTTCTACCGTAAATACCAGAATAGAGGGGAAACACAAGTTAACAATGCTGTCCACAACATCATTTAAAATACTCATGCATTCATATAATAATTATATCTCACAATATGAAGTGCTCTGTCATAATAACTTGTCTCGTTACTACTGTATATGAACTTGTGTTTTCAAATGAGTGAAGGATAACTCAGAGAAAGTGAAAATACCGTAGTAACAGCTGTACAATTTCTTTCCACTTATACACATGTATACAAATAATCTCACTGGAAATGTGTCACAAAGAAATAATTAGCCTTTTTTCCTCTCGTCTACTCTCAAAGTATCAAGACAACAGATGTCAGAGAGCATTCAAATCGGATACGTCCGCAGCCTCATTACAAGGCTGTCAAACTGATCAATCACAGCATTTAATCACATTAATATGCTTGCGTAATCGATCCGTCCCAAAGCATTCTGCGAGAGCATCTATTCATCCGTTTTAGATGGCTCTCAACAGATGGCATCTTAGAAATTATCCATTAAATAACCCCAGGGTTAAGAAACATATTTCTTCACAGGGAGGTGGGCTGTGTCTCTCCAGGGAACCACATACAGGAAATGTAGAAAAGAAAGAAAAGTAAGGTTTAAAGTAGGGAAGCAAAACTCAATGAGTAGAGGCTTACCACTTCACCGGGCTGAAAAAAGGAAAAATAAAGCTACCTGCTTCAATAAAAGCTTGAATAATTAGCATATGAAGCAGAAGAGTGCAGTTTAAAACGCCACATTTTTCATCTTGCTGTCCCTCCCCATGAGCACAATCCATGCCAATGGCAATTAATTTTGTCCTAGTAAACCACATGTACCGGGTGAGGTACTTTAATACAGGCTTACTGAGATTTACCCCAGGGGTTTTTACCCCCCATTCCAAAACATCCTGCATTCTTCCTATGTGTCCAAGAATTCAAGTCCAAACAAAGTTTGCTGGGTACATTATTGAGTGTCGGAACACAATGTCACGATTTTGTTCTCTCTCTCTAAGCTGGGCCTGATCTCTGCTGAGTTAGCTGCTGGTGAAATATTCATAGGGCATGAAGTGAATCGCTATGGCGTCGCACAGCTTGTTGGTTAGGTAAAGCACGTGCCACGGTGCTGCCCTGACGCATGTAAATACTACAAGCACAAGGAAAAGAACAGATGATGAACTATTCACTAACGCACATAACAAAATGCTACTATTGTGTTATAGAGTCCTGTGATTTATGGGTTTCCATAGAGTGGGTGATCATAATAAAGAAAAACAACAACTCTGTGATATTCTGGATTATCCATCTTGATAAATGTAGAAATCTAACCTTTTCAGACATTCAGAATTCCCCTGCCCATTTCCCCTGCCCATTTCCTCTCTCCTGCACAAGAGACAGATCACACCTTTTCTTGGCAAAAAAGACATAACACCTCTAAATTATGTCTGCCATCAGCTTCATGGCTCATACATTTTGATGCAGGGTTAATGTGAATTTAAATGGGTCGCCGTGCGCTGCGCCCGCTTAATCACGACCCCTGATTTGATTTTGTATCTCCCTCGGTGAGCTAATATTCCAGAGATTAAAATTGCATGTGGAGCTCATATCAAAAATCCATTATTAACACAGATGTAGCACGCCAGGTCTCACCCCGTTTTCCGGCATAAAAAAGGGGTGAGACCCAACACAAACGTATTCCCTCCCTTCATAAAGTGACCGCGTTCCTCGTTACATCTGGTTTTATCTGAGATCTTGTTTTCCTCAGCATTGAGAACGGACAACGCCCAGATGATCCCCTTCCAGATTCATCACGTAACCTCAGCAATATTTCACATTTAAGTTTTTGCCACAACATCTTATAGTGTCGTGGCCAGGGTAAATGTGTTTTCCGTCTAATGCATCATTCATGATATCATTTCGGAGATTGAATTCCTCCTGACTGACATTGTGCAGAGGCGTCTGCAAGAAGGTTAGCAGGGTTTGGGAGAAGGGGGGGAGGGGGGTTAAAAGGAAGCTGTGGAGAAGCAGTCATATTTCTGAAGTTGACCGGATCCGGAGACCTTACGAACAGTGATTCCGGAAACCAATCTGTAAATTATTTACAGCGGGGAATAGACTTCTCTTTTTTCCGGTTTTGCTGTGCCTCTCAACCCAGTTAACCTAAAAACCCTTTCACATGAGCTTCCCCCACCCCTGCCTCCCGTTACCGCCTAGCCTTGTCTTACAGAGAAGATACGTCACTACAATGGAACCATGGTCTTTTCCATATTCACTGCAGGTTTCCAATGAGAATTAAATGTAAAAAAAATAAAAGGCAGATTTCTTAGTCTGAGATAGGCTTTATCCATATCTAAGAATATCTTTCAATGGAGATCTTAACTTAATTTTAATTTTTGGTCTGTGAAAAAAAACAATAAAGTATATAGTTAGACTTATATACACTACTGTAGTAGATTAAATTATGATGACTGAATCACTATATCTACAGAATATTTTATATATTGCACAGGGCTATATATGCTGACTACATTTAGTTGGAAAAATAGCATTCCTTCTAAGAAAAATAACAAAAAACATTGGAATATGTCAATATAATAACAATAACTCAAAATAATCTTTTAGGTGTAGGCTACAGATCTCATTCTATGTTACTCTTCTGAGAGTTATTGCCTAAAAAAAAAGTGGTTGAAAACAGAAGATCTGCTATTTCTTCATGTGCACATCAATTCCTTTGCTGTTATGGGGCAGCGTACACATTTGTAAGTTATTTGCTTTGCAGCAACTTCATGTGTACCAATCATATTTACGTAAGCTATTGTCTTGGCTTGATCTACACCCATTTGTAGAATTTTTTTTTTAATGATCCAACACAATAGAGAAATGTATGTAGAAATGTATCATGAAGACCAAAATGTTCAGTTGAAACAGTATACAAATTAAAGGATAGTTTAACATAGTAGTAGTATAACATTGCCTGGATCAAGCATATGGTAAAAAAAATCAGTGGTCCCCTTAATGTAATATTATATTTCATGCTATAGTAATGAAAGCTATTAAGGTTATGTTCCACTATGATTTAAACAGTTATATTCCCAACTGTTAGTAGGCCTACCATTTCACTTTATTCTTTTTATAATAGTTGTGGAATGACAGCTGCGAGCTGGAGCAGCGTCCAGCTCGGCTTTTCCTTTGAATTGAGAAAATTTGCTCCGGTTTAGCTCTGTGTGTGGCATGCAAAAAACTAGGTAAATAGTATTTGTTTAGAACTCCAGAACCCACCAAAGTTAGCAACAACAACGTCTTCCTGACGCAGGTGCAGCATGCAACGTGGGATTGTTTCACGTCATGACATAGCAATATGACAGTGCTCTAGAGATCTTAGCCTTCAACCTGCTAAATGCCACACGCAAAGCTGGACCTCTGTAAAGGACCTCCGTAACGCATCCGCTCAATGCAACGTTCTTTTCCCTGGATTTGATCGATCTAACGTAGGCTATTCATAGCATCATGCTTTCCTGAAATATTGTCAGCATGTGTGTTAATATAGCCTATTCACGATAGCCTCACTGCTGAAACATGCTAGGCTAATGTTAAAAGCCTACACAATAAATTCATTATTGATTGCAAGTATTAAACAACATAATCATGAGTGAATAGAGTGAAGGGGAGGGGATTAACAGTTATTAATATAGCCTTGTTATTTGTGATATGACAAATTCATATAAAGTCGTTAAGATTTAACAAAAATTTAAGGCCAATAACTACAAATTTTTTCTTGGTGGCCCAAGTGGCCAGTGAACATTTTTATATTTGCCTACCCCTGCCCCGATCATAAATTATAATTTTAGTTAGCAGATCTGGTCTTTGCATTCGTTCATCTTTATGTCTTCTTTAGGCCTTGTACAGTAACATAAAGCTTGACATTCAATAACATCTAGGTTTCCACAGTCGGGGACATTCCATAAATAAACTACAAGGTGGCCAGATTAAAAAAAACACTATAAAAGGGTCCACATGTTTTCAACAAAACAGTCGCTTCTACACTTCAGAGAGGGAGCCCCGCTTAGCGCATGCCTTTTCCCAGCATTTCTCAGTCTATAATACTTGGCCCCGTGCCGTATGGGGCCGGTGGCATCATAAAAAACCTCCATGCGTGTCATCCAGCCTGGATGGCTCAAATGAGCCATGGTGGCGACTTCAAAAGGTCTGTGTCTCCGCAACCTATCTCCCAAGCACATGTCTATGCTAAGAATGTATTCCCTAGACAGGCCTGGGTCGTGGGATCACAGCGATGTGCTCACAAAGTCACACTGAAGGGACTTGAGGATGCATACCAGATGCTTTTCTTCTCGTGCACACAAAAACAAGCACAGGATCTTTACGCAAGCCCCGTAGAAAATGAAAGGACAAATGCAGTATGTAAAGGGTATGATAGAAGCCAGACTGCGGGTGTTTCTGCAGAGTGATATAGAGCTCCATCAGGAAGCAAGGGAGCTGCAATTTCTTTCTTTTCCTCCACACTCCATCACCCGCTCTCCAAATGGAGCTGCAGTGCAATTTTCGCTTATGAATACTACGCCGCAAAAGCAAATGGGGTACACACTGTTCGCTCGTTCTGCAAACACAGGCAGAGTAACAATTCTGCGTTATGGATTCATTTGTTTTACCCTAATGTGGCACTGCTCACTAGGCTACAATATAGGCTGCCATATGAGACTATACAATGAGTGTATCATCCATCCAATCACAACAGAAATCTGCTCTGCTGCTCCGTCCCATCTATACCAAGGAGTCGTAGATATGGGCAAGATATGGTGGGGCTATAAAAAAGCTTGGAGACATAAAAACCTATGTGTTAGAATTATTTCTCGATGGGAAAATTGCACCAAAATAAGTAATACAAAGCTATAATGGGGATGTTGCGTGGGAAAAGACTGTTAAGTTGAGCATCAGCGCTCATGGAAGGACGAGCCAAGTCACCTGTGTTATCACTGCTTTTCGGAAAGGAATGGTATATTACTTCACTTTTTATTGCAAAGGAAACACCACATTTAATACAACAGCAGAATTAGCAAACATGCGCCCGACCTGAAAGATGGCAGCATTGTTATAAATTCCACTACTTTACGCATTACTGTGTTACAAGAATGAGATTTCTGGTCCTATCAAATTTAGGGTAGGCTAATTGCACCATCCTGTCCAATAATCTTGGTTGAGAGGATGCAATGTTTTTACTGTAACTGATTGTTGACTCCCAAGTTTAATTAGGAGGATTCAATTCTAAAATGAGGAATCAGGAATGGGGAGACAGGGTAGTGATTGTGTAACGTAACTAATACGTTTATACAAATAACCAGTAATAAGCACATTAACATTATAACCGTTTGAAGGAGTAATAAGCAAACAGTAACTTATTAAGTTGAGTAACTTGCCCAACACTGTCAACGTGCATATCAGCGCGTCATGACCTATATAGAATGGGCGGCTGGCGGTTACAGTGTAATTACCATCTAAATGGACTGGAATGGCAGCGGTTTGCTAGGGCATAATGTGTTTGCTATGAACACTAATGACACTGAGCAAACTAACGACCCGCCCTGGCTGTCCCACTGAGATCTTTGGCCATATCACTCCACTGCTCTGATAACACAAACCTGCCAACAAGGGCTTCCTCCAATCAGAGAACGAGAGGAGGGTGGAGGAAAGCCGAGATAAGGTTCCATGGTTAACAATCACAAGTCCTCTTTAGGTTGCCTAAAGGTTTCCCATTTCTATAATACGCTCCATTGTGTTATCTGAAGAAACCGGAATATAAAGATATGGACCCATTATGAAATATGTCTAACATGTCTTACAGCAAAACATTGTTAAAGAACACCCGTATCATTGGTGGAGCGCATAGTCTTCGACATGACCTGACCCTCCCACCTATACAGCGAATCAAGTGCAGGATTAACAAATACCCATCTGGGTAACGGAGGTTAATGAAGACCCAACAAAAAGACAATAGAGATCAAATGACAATATGCAGTACAACTAGTAAGGAGATGGATCTCTGTTAACTGCAAGTGGCTAGATGGATGATTTACTAGAAAGGGTAAAGACGGAGTGGCAAGATGAAGGGCTAAAGGCGAAAGTCCCTCGTAGGCGGTTAGCGCTACAAGTGTCTAGACACACGTCATTGGTCTGGACAGTCAGAGACAGAAGAAGACAATGTCCCTAGTTGGTAGGCGGTTAGCGCTACAAGTGTCTAGGCACACGTCATTGGCCTGGACAATCAGAGACAGAAGACAATGTCCCTCGTTGGTAGGCGGTTAGCGCTACAAGTGTCTAGACACACGTCATTGTCTGGACAGTCAGAGACAGAAGAAGACAAAATGTCCCTCGGTGGTAGGCGGTTAGCGCTACAAATGTCTAGACACACATCATTGGTCTCCACAGTCAGAGATAGAAGAAGATAATGTCTCTCGTTGGTAGGCGGTTAGCGCTAGAAGTGTCTAGACACACGTCAATGGTCTGGACAGTCAGACTCATTAACGCGATGAGAGAGTGGTTGATTTCTCAATGCTCAGAGAAAGAAGTGAAATATAAAGGATGGAATCCTACAAGACAGAAGAGGGTCACCTCTATATGGAGGTTACATGTTCAGGGAGAGGACAGTTCCCTCGCTAGCTAGCTAGCAAAGTTTGAATAAACAGGCGTGATGTCAGCACCCACTTTGCGTCAACATATAATTAACTTTGACATGTCCCTGTGGGTCATTTCCATATTTATCACCACAATTTATCATTCCAATAGCAATTGACATTACCATGCAATATACTGCACAGTAACTGTTGTTGCAGTAGCAGATATGTTTGCTTTTAATGTGTAGTGTCATAAACACAGGCTCACTATGTGGAGGTCATATGGTTTAGTAAGACAGTAGACATTTTTAAAACTATTCTGTGCTAGTTGTAATGTTAAAACACCATTTTGTGCATTTTTAAATGGCGTTTATGGCTGCATTTGTAGAACAAAATGTGAAAACCATAGATTTAAAATACATCGAATGCACCACAACAAGCTTATAAAGAGAAACGCTAAGGCTCATTGCACATAAGTAAACAATAAAACAGACATGGATACAACATATAAAACACAATCCCACTTTGTAAATCCTTCAACAAATAGTCTTGGCTCATCAATGCGTTATCTGGGCAGCATCTAATGAGTTCTTAATTTGAGTGTGTCTGCATCATTAAAAGGGCCGGCTGTTTGAAGTGAGGCTTTCATCTTAAAGTGAAGACAGATAGTACATGTGTGTGTGTGTGTGTATATGAATCTTTTAAGTGTGTGCAAACATGCATATGGAAGTGCATGCGTGTGTATTTAGTGTCAAGTCCAGAATCCTGTGTATAAATATGGTCCTCTCAGTCCCCAGTGAGAGACCTGTTCTGCTGACACTTAAGTCTTAAACAGAAAGAGAGACTGTAATGCATTTGGTTAGTGAAGAATGCAGAAATGGATAAATGTTAAGGTTAGATGTTACGGCTGATTTGGTTCTGTATTGTGTTAAAGACCCATGTGGGAGGATGGAACGTGGAGAGAGAAACACCAGAGCTGAGAATGGATTACACAGAGAGGCACTGAGGAAAGTGGAGAGCTCTATCTAGGCCTTTAACAACATGGCTGACCGGCAAGCTAGCATCTCATCCTGAGCAACGGGGCTATGGAAACAGGTGTGTTGATGTTCTGGCAGTTGTCTAGCTCAAGAGGTTCTCCAAGTGGGGTTGGGACATCCACAAGCTACGCTTCTATTAAGGGAGCAATCTACGATCCTTTGGTATTATTTATAAAGGCATGTAGACTGTTAAAAGTTTCAAATTATGACTTTTTCCCTCTGTATTTATTACTTTGGCAACCCATCCAGTATGCATGTTTGTGTACATATGGTTTTGTAAAGGAGTGCAATACCGTTGTATTGTGCTGTCAGAAGATACGATAATTAAGCATCTCCTCCCTCATGTTTGCATGACACTCCCAGGATCACCTCGACCCTCCCATGAATGCATAATGAACAGGAAAGCTTGCCGTCCCTGTGTTCCGTCAGAAGCAAGAATAGCGGTTTTAGCTATTTGCGTGCTGTTCGTACATACAATGCCATGTTTTTATGCGCAAACTGCGACGAAATTACGCCGAAAGCGGGTGCTAACACGTTAGCGCGTAAGGCCCACAGTGTCAAACAAAATGGCGACCAACGCTCACAACACTCGCTAATACTTGCTTCACAGTGCGTCTCAACGTGTGAGGCGGCGCTGCGGACGGACATTGTTAGCAAGCGTCCTTGAGAATAAAAACCCTGCCTTTAACTAAAATGCTCCCAACTCTGTTCCCAGTGGTCATACCAGCCCATGTTGGTATGGTAACATAATGCTTCACGTCGTTCTCCTAGCCAACATTATCCTGCTGATCTCTGTGTGGTATAATTACACCTTCGCTGTATCATTTGTTTTTGCCATTAGTGACTGAATGGGTTCTTTGCAGTTTCTGCAGTTGTTGTTAGTGGTGGGGTGTTACAACTGTTGTTGCTGTGGGTGTGAGCTAACAACGTCCTGGCCTAGCTAACTAAGGCTCCTGCTCTATCTCTCTCTCTCTCTATCTCTCTCTGTGTCTCTATGTCTCAGTCTCTGAATGTCTCTTTTTCCCCCCTACACACTCTGGCTTTTATAATTAGAGTAATTGGAATCAGATGATGCTGGCCTAATTGGAAAGGAATGCAGACATGTCTACAGGGCTTTCCATATGCAAGAGGATCAGCTGGGAGAGAGAGAGAGAGAGAGAACACTAGGCAGGTGTCACACATCCTCCTGATTTATATGTAATATTCAGGATCTTGTGTGGTGGTGCGTTATGAGCTAACATTATGTATGTGATTAATTAATTCATTAATTTGGAGATTACACAAGTGAGATGTAAAGGTATAGTCAGCTTTTGCAAGTTACATTTAAGCTAATACACTTAGTAAATTTCCATAAATATCTCTTCGCTTTTCGCTAGCTTACCATTCTCTGCGCGTGTTGAAAAAATTATCTTCTACACAGTCCCTACGCAGCATTGTGCTTGGCTTCACAATGCATTTCGACCCGTGAGTCGGCACCACATACGTAGGACCGCGGAGCAATACTGTTTTGATTTGAGCTGGAAGATAGCAAGAATGTTTGATCCTGCCTTTAAGGTCCATAGGACGTCTTGGAATATTAACGGCAGCGTCTTATCACAAATAGCAAATGCACTTTGTTCTAAAATATTTGCAGGCAACGGTTTTCCTACCAGAGTATGTGTTTGTACAGTAGCGTCAGGTTCATTCAGGCTTGAAAGTTCATATAGCATTTTACCATAAAATAGGTGCGTGAGCTGCTTTAAAATAACATGTGCACAATGCAATATATGCACAGGCCATGGGGCTTATCTGCTGTTAGTGGTGACACGTTAGCTTGGACAGATTTGAAAGAATTTCCTACTGACGGTCATATCTCTAATATTGTGTGAGAAAAGCTGAATATACACTTGCCAACAAAGAGCCAGAATATTAAAGGTTAGTATCCGTAGGTATGAGGGCAAGTTTCATTAAGACCTTGCCAGAAGCATATTCCCATACGGAACTGGAAAAAAAAAATAGAGTGAGAGAAAGAGAGAGAGAGAGAGAGAGAAAGAGAGAGAGAAAGAGCGAGAGAGAGAGTGTAAAAATAAATTAGAAACAGGAAGGTGGAAATCAGGTTTGCTTTAGCTGAAAGTCACTGCTGAAAGTCGGAATGATTGTGTGCTGTTTGTGCACTGTGGCCACTGGTGCGTGGGTAGAGTGTTAGGTTCCCCTACAGGCGTCAGCAACTTAATGAAGGAAAAACACACCTGCCCTGAGAGCTGGGACTCCCTCCTTTACACGGAGCCCTGGGGAGTCACGCTGCAGATGGCCTCCGCAACAAAAGGGGGCAGTGTTGACGCGTTGGCAGGCTTTGTTTATCTAGTTAAAGAGATGGTGCAGCGCAAAGTCAACCGAGGTTGATTTAATTATCTCCACAATCCCACACCGTCTCTACAAATCTAATTTTCTTCCAAGCGGTGTTTGCGCCATGTGACGGCCAAGCCTAATTGGGGGCTCGTCTGTGATTGACGCTTTCTCTCCCTGTGTACATCTTATTATCGAACCTTTACCGGGAGACTGGCAAAGCGAGCCAGACGTCGAGAGAAGCTGGTAACCTTGCTCTTCGTCCCCTTGTCCTTTTCCTTTTGTTTCAGCGGCGGACCGTACGGTGCCTTTGTCTTCCCGCAATGCTCCCCAGATCTCAGTTCGTTACGGAGCGTAATTAGCATGGCGCGAGCCGGGCTCCCCAGCCAACTCTCACAGAAACTCATTAAATTCCACAAGCCTGCCTTGTGTTAACCCCCCGCTCCTCCTTTGCTGGTGTGCTCTCATCGCCCCATATTAATCTTCCTCTCAACACAAACTTTAAATCTTGGAGAAAATGTTTACAGGGTTAATTACAATTTTTTTTAAATGTTTTATTTTTTTAAAGAGGCCGCCCTTTTGTGCAATAACAGAAGACTATTATTTTACGCCTGTAAATGCAGTGCCCATTTTCGCCGTGGTGCTCCAAGGTCGGATCTAACGAGGCTGGCTAATCAGATGCGAGATGTAAAAAGTGCAGCAGGTATCCATCTTTGTCTTCCACCCGCACAGTGACAGCCACTCTAGCTCTCGGCCCCTCTGGCTCACTCCCCCGCTACTAACGGGCCCACACAAACAAGGTCATTCAGACTGCTGTAAGAGACAGATGTATCATTTACTGCGAGATGGATGACAAGATGTCCCCGCAAAAAGCTTTTATTTTGACCATAGGAGCGGCTGTGCCCCTCTAATTTTTTTTTATCTCCCTCTCCCTCTCTCCCCTTAATGGGACCAGCAGGCAGGAGGCAACTGCCACTTGAGCAGCAAAGGAAATTGCCTCTTCAGTGCAGGAGAAAATACTATTGTTAAAAATGGGTCTATTCATTTGAGGAGCAGGCAGGAGGAGGCTAAAGACTTGAGATTGAGGAGAATGAAGATGGGCACCCCTGACTGGAAAGCTGGTCAATGCAGTGTGGGATAGAAAAGCCTGCTCTTATCTTTCCCTTTAAGTGTCAGCTGAGGGTTGTTCTGAATGTTTTACATGCGGGAACACTGTTAAAGGAATATTAAATGCAGAAAACAAGAGTTCTAGTACAGTACTTAAGTAGTAAATAGTACTACTTAAGTAGCAGCGAACATAAATACTCTAAAAGTACTGTGCTGTGAGAAACACATTGAAAATGTGCAAACTAAGCTATTGAACAAATCCCAAATTCACAAAGCGAATGTAACTAAAATGTACTGTGTACATATACATCACGTTCAAGAAACAGTGCCTTAGTGAAGAAGTATGCACTTTACAGTACGTTGTTACTTGGGATCACAATACAATTGTTTTACTTCTATCCTTGGTGTTGTTTTCCTTCTACTTTTCTCACCCTTTGAAGATGCTGATTTTTGGTTTAACATGATATGTGGCTGTGGACTTTGCAACATCGCATTAAGAGAGGCACAACTTAGAACTTTTAAACAGTGCAGCTATTTTAAGACAGCAAAAAAGTATTGGAAAAGTAAGACAATGTGTTGACAGCACAGGAAATCAATGTTGGCTATTCTATTTTTACCAGGCGCTAAAACTCAGTGCATAACAATACAGTTAGCTCAGTTACCAGCATGATTTGTTATTAGGTTGGATAGGGGACATACAAATGAGTTATAGAAAGATACAACAGCTTTCAAGACTTTCCAAAACGATAGACACCTGCAAAATCACTTTCGGGTCAGACACAAAAAAATAAAAAAACATATCCGGTAGAGGTTTGTTCAGGGGAAACTCATTACATTACAGTTGAGTGCACTTCACTTGGACGGTGTGCGGTGTGACTTTCAAGATTACAGTCCTGTTGTGCCAGGGCAGTGGGTTAGCCCAGATGATTGACAGCTCCTGCCAAGGCCACGGGCCAGACCACAGCGGCCGGCTCTCCCGTGGGCCAAACAGCTGCCAGACGCCGCGGGAACGCGGGAAGGTGACAGCGGGGAGTCAAACTCTTGTACCCTGAGCTTTCCCTCGGAAAACAGAAGGCGCCCCATCCCGTCTGACACAGGGGGAAGGGATTGAGAGACAGCTACCGCCGGGACTTCCACACCACTGCCTAGCATTTAATTTAACCTACTTGACAGGTGACCGCTCGCATTAACGTGTCACTCGCTTGTGCACGTCGACTCGGCTGTCAAAGGACGGTGACAAATTAGCGGCCTATCATTCTGTCACACTTTTATAATGAGGGGGGACTTACAGCCAAAATATCTTAATGATCTTTCTGGCTATATGGGCACAATAGATTGGTTTTTATTTAGCAATGGCTGAATCTTTGACCTTCAAAAGAGAAAAGACTTTATAGTTAAATAAAGTACTGCACAATACAAAATAATTACGTAATAGACTATTAGAGCGTAGCAAAGAATAAATACTGCGTAATAATGTACTTAGTAGCCTATTATCTTAAAATAAACGGAGTCATCCAAGACGAATATTCCAAAAAAAGAAGTTAAGACAAGGGAATCTTAACATTTACTGCTCCCATGGCTCTCGTACCCAAGTCAAGTCAATTCAGCCCCTATTAGCAAACAGCATGACGAGCTAACGTCTCAAGCTAGCTATCTAGCGGTCCCCTTTTCACAGTAATGGCTTAGCCAGAGTCTTTGAAGCCACCCTGGCCAGAGGTTGTGTCTGAAGAGAAGAGCGTCCGAGGGTTACAAGCCTCCTGAGACTCATTAGTGCCGAGTGGAGCTATTTGAAGTGTGTGTAGGGGAGGGAATGGAAACCCTTTTCTAGTGTTTTTCTTAAATGTTTTTCTTAAATTGATAGTCATTTTTTCCGCTATTCTTTTTACGGTAAAGATACTGTACCCATTGGAGACGTGTACTGGGAACAGGCAGCAGAGGCTGGGGCATGGATGCCATAAAGATTTGGAATGATGTCCGCAGTAGAGATGGGGAGCATACATTGCATTGGCAAATATAGAGAGAGAGAGAGTGTGTGAGAGCAAGCTATCTTCTAATGTGGCATTGAAGGAAGCTGCAACTGAATCTGTCTGCTAGATTCTGAGCCCAGAAAAGCATCTACTGTAAGACTTCAGCTTCAGTAACTGCTGCTAGCTTGGTTTGGACGGAGACATTAGAATATCACTGCAATTTCCTAATGGGACGGAATGGTCCTGACCGACTGCAATGTAAGGCTTGGAAAATTTGGAAGTTAATATCCTGTTCAAGACATTTAATGCCTCTATCTGAAATGTTATTAAACTGTGCATTGATTCCCATAGGTTCTGCCAGTTATGAAAACAAACCATATTCAGGAGCCTACAAGGTATGGATGCCTGTGTTCTCTCCAGCAAAGCAACGCATATAGCTAATTTTTTACTTAGAAGTTAAACATGTTTCTTACAAGCACACACCCCTTCATAATATTTTATACAAATAAATCTACATGAATCAGACCAAGTTCTCTAATTCCAGTTTAATAATCCTACAATATTTTATATGTGGGCATGGTATTGGTTCCATATTGTAGCATCATTTTAACAATATTCTGTAATAATACATTGATACACATTATTCATATATATCTATACAAATGACTGAAAAACATTTAGTCACATACGATTTTATCCCAATTTCATAACAAACAAACACAATTATAGGGGGGGAAGGGCCCAACCATTTACATTCCCCTAAACTCTCTGCTTTCATGCAGAGCCTGCTTTCAATATCAAAGCTTCTGTTGAGAGCCTCTGGTGAAATGATAACACAGAGAAGGGGACTTTAGTGAAAATGGAAGATCTTGAAAAGAGTGTGAGATGAGTGAAACGAGAGAGCGAGAGAGAGAGAGAGAGAGAGAGAGAGGGGGGGGTGAAGGAGAGGAATCAGTATACCAGTGATGCTTTTTAGCTGACATGTTTCTGGAGTGGTTTCTTTTTCCTTCTATTGCAGGGGGATGTGAACCTGACATCAGCTGCGTGATAAAACATAATTAGGCACTACACAAAACTGGTTGAGAGGACTGAGAGCGACAATAGGACCAGATGAAAGCAGACATGCCTAAAATAACGGATGACATGTCTTGCTAAGTTGCAACTGAGGGTCTGTAGTGTCAGGTAAGTTGAGTGAATATGGTGTTTGTGTGTGTAAGTGCATGCAAAAGGGTTTTGTGTGTGTGTTTGTGTGCCTAAACCATTGTGGGCCAGCTGTAAGCTGTTAGATATAAACTGTAAATGTTTAAGACTACTTTATTAAACACAACATGGATGCCAATGTGTGTATACTGTGTGTGTGCGTGCACACATGTATGTGTGTTTTGGGTGGGGGGGGTCTACAAACCATATATTGAAGAGTTTAAGTAGACACATGCAGAAAATAGACAGAGGCAGATGACCTCACCATACAATACATTTATGTCAGGCTGTTATAATAATCAAAACGGATTTCTGAGAAGACCTCATTGTTTTTGATGGGGTCAAGGTAATGGCACAATGCAGCTACATTTAGAACGAGGAAACCTATGTTTACTATGGGCATTGATGAAGGCATCCTTTGTGTTTCCGCATGTTTTACTATATAACACCCTTTTTGTTTGTTCACTGGGCTTGACAGATTCATAATAGTCACATTAAAGTGTGTTAAAGCTGTGATTCCCACATTTATCCACATCTTCTTGTTTTGTTACTTTACAATAGAATACTATTCTACACAATTTTGGATTAGAACTTGGTTCTCACCTGCAGAACAAGTAAAACTGTCAGACTACATCAGAGCTGGTCAAGTAATTTTTGTTTGTATTATTTTTTTTAAATGTTTGATGTACCGGGCGGGCCGGGTAGAATGTCTCAAACGACCGCATCTGGCCACCCGGATCTGACTTTGCCCAGGTCTGTTCTACATGGTTTCATTTACCACCATGAATGAAATATCACAGAAAGTACAATATGGTTATCAGATTAACATTGCTGTCATGTTCTAAAATCTTCTAGAATTATCTGTTGCTTTCCGATAACTACTCATCTCAACATTGCCTCTATTGCTCGCTGTAGAAGTCCCGTCAAGGAAGGTCTACACTTTGTCTGAGCATACTGTAGACCAGGGGTGGGGAACCCTGGTCCTGCAGAGCCGCAGCCCTGCATGTTTTAGATGTC
>JAODVN010201895.1:0-12312 GCA_025434125.1 Chologaster cornuta
ACTACTAATTACCAAAACAAAATGTTTTGGAATATATATATACAGTATTCCAAAACATTTAGTTTGGCATGGAATACAGACAATAGCCTGTATCCTCCCTTCTGCACTGAAGTGCCTGAATGGCATTATGTTAAAGCAGGCGGCTTATGTGAATAGAATGATGCAAGGTTACTTATTTTAATTAGGACTAGGCTTTTAATAGCAAAAGGTATGCATGCAAAATGTACGCCATTTCAAATTAAATTAAATGCTAAATGCTGATGCTAAAAGTTGACTATTTTACATATTTAGAGCACTAACACATATTGCCATAATGGGCCTACAGTCATAATACAAGGAGGTGTACATAGGCTATAGCTGCAGCCTGGATGTCCCGTAAAATGCCAATGGGTGGCGCTGTACTCGAGGTGTGGTAATATTGGCATAGCCTATCAAACATCGAAATAACTGGGTGAATGCCAACTTTTAGATGTATAGGCTGGCTATCGAACTAAAGTTCACAATTTGACCACAATTGCATCTATCTCCGTACTTTGACCATCACAAATTAATCATTTTCGTAACCTAGGCCTAATATTGATTGTCCTTATGATTTCACTGGAAATAGTTTAAACCTATAAACCTGTTATGCTTTTTAGCAGGCATTTGACCTGAAGGTTTCATGTATTTTCAGTATGGATGATATTTGTGCTGTATTATGATGATCGTTGGATTATATGCCTAATCCAATTAAAATGTCACAAAGCAATCGTCTACCAAATCAAAATGTCGGCAACCAGTTTGACTAAACATTCTTGCAGACACGCAACCTAGGTTTATTACGTAAGAAAACTTTGCGTCCATTCCGAACCAAAATAAACTTTAGCCATACTGTACATCAAAACAACTTTCGCATGAAGATAAACTTTTCTTACCTGCTGTTTTTGTAGCCTATAAATTGTGTGTAGACGGGGGTGCACACAGCAAACGCAGATCGGTATGGTTGCAACTGTTCCAAACGAAGGACTGCGAACTGTAAAACGGCTGGTCACGCAGCACAACAGCAGGCCTATCGGGCTATAACTTCTTAATCGATAAAAGCAACGTCACGGAGTAACGTTCACTTCTATTATTTACGTGTGAATAGAGCAAATTGCTTCTACAATAGGTTCGGTTCGACTAAAGAAAATTCCAGGATTTAATGGTCCCATTGTCTGTAGTTGACAGACAGGACTCTGAACCATCAATACATTCAACCAAAAAGCATTATATCAACAACAAAAAAGATGAAGACGAGGAATGATTAATCAGTTATATTAGAAACTTTAACATTAATTCGACCCCCCAAATATCCATACAGAGCAACTTTTTGAATAAACCACAAATATTGATAAGTTAATTAGTATACCTATATAGCTTCGTAAACAAAACCATAGTCAAAAGTATCATAATAAAAGTATTTTTTTTAAACCAATGCGGCCACACACAGAGTCTAGTGCAACATGCTGCTGCAGCTAAGATAGCTATGTATGCATATCTGCACTTTTAGCATTCTTCAGACTTGGAAGTAGGGCTTCACATATCATGAGAACTCTAAGGTCCCGACGCCTAGAATACATCATGTTCTAGCTAGGGCAGTGATCGGTCTGATCTTGAATACATCAAATGTGGTTAAATGGGCCACTCAATGGTCACTATGATTTCGTTTTTTTGTAGGAGAAGCTGTAGCATAAAATATATGTTGCCAATCTCCAATGAACAAAACATGATGATAATGTAGTGTCATATTCATATCTCATTGACACCGGGATAAATTATTTTATTTGAAGAGGTAAATTATTTAATTTATACTAATTCAATTGACTCCATAGCCATGTGCATGTAATTTAAATTGTGAAATGCATAAAGAAACGTGTGCTTTATAAAATATTGATAACTTGATTAATAAAATACATTATGATTCTTTTTGATTGTTTAGATTATGTTTTATGGGAATAACGTGTTGTGACTGCACAAATAGAGTGACATGTTGGCGCCATCTGTTGGTGTTCCTTCAGACATCTCTTATTCTAGCCTCATGTTACACACAAATCAAAAACAAGAAGTGACAGTTCATTCATTTATTTGGCCCAGGGGTCATTCTGATTATGTTGTGAGCCTGCATTCAACCGACTCTCTTTTTTTGGGGGAATTGCGGTAGATGGGTGGGAGTGGCACAGTGGTTAGAAAAGGTGACCATGAGACAGACACCTCAACCTAACTGTTTCCTATGATAGGATGCTTTGCATGGCAGACGTGAATGTGAGGCAACCGTGTACAACAGAGCTAGCGGCCGGCCGTTAGGCAGGAAAAGCACTATGTCAATGCAGTCCGTTCACAAGTCCAGTCCATAGAAGACCAGGCTATATTGCCTTTTTTTAAAGTACCTTTTCAGCTATGTCTTCATCAGAGGAAGAATCGTCAGTTTCATCATCATCATCTAACGTTTACTGTGTGTGATATTACACATTAAAAAAGTTCTCAGTTGGTGAAGTGTCTCTAACAGGTGACAATTCTTCCCTTCGTATTTACTGAAACAAATACTGACCGTGGCAGACGCAGTTTACAGTGTGTGTGTGTGTGCGTGTGCGTGCGTGCATGCAGATATACTGTAGTTTGAGGTGAGTGTGTATGTGTGTTACTTGCATTGATGTGTACAGCACTTTGGTCAGCAATTGCTGCTACTAAATGTGCTTTATAAATAAAGTGACTTGACTTGACTTGTTTTGAGGTGTGATGAGACAGATTCCACTCTAAATCTGCATTTCGAACTGGAAATGTATATTTCTCAATGTTTGCTTTTCTACATCTCAGGAGACAAAATTGTGATTCTTATTTCAGCCCAATTTTAGCTTCAATGTAAGTTGACCTGTTTCTCATATGTTGAGCAGTATCACTGTATTCAACCACCAGCCCAGAACCATGTCTGCATGAAGATGAACACAAACAGCTGTGGCCCTTAGATACCCCGTACAGCCCCTCAACAGCTGCTGCCATTAGATAGGCTACCCTGCAGTCTTCTCGCGGACAACCAGTTCCACACACAGCCTTGTTTTAATTACATGCATTAATTAAAGACAACTTAAATCATCATTCATTAGCTTTATACAAAATAAACTGATTTAGCAAGTGCACAGAATGTGTACATTATGTTGCCAAATGGCATTGTTAATAGTACAGCTCATTTGTGAAATCTGCAGGAAGGGAAAGGGTCAAAGAGTCGTGTGGGGAGGTGAAGCTGGTTGCAGAAGATGAAGCACAGTACAGGGGTGTTTGACAAGGCCAGTGTGAAGGAAACTCTCAGCCACTCATAGAAACCACCCTGGACTGCAGTGAATAATTTGGGCTATGTACATTATGTACCAAGTGCTCTTCCAATTGCTGTGGCCTATAGACTATCTAGAGTCAGCATGATTTGATTAGACACAGAGCAAAATGGATTAATCAATCAATACTTTGAATGTCTCTATGTCTAAGCTTGCAGACGCACACCACACGTTTTCAATGACAGATTTAATAGTTCATGTTATCTCAGTTGAATAGGTCATAGGTCATCCTGTTTAATAAGTAATGAAGACATACAAAAAGTGACAGTCAAAGTACAACTTCATGTTATGCTGCATAGGCATAGGCCACGCATGACATCCTTTGCAACATTCAGTCTAGCATAGGTTTTTATATTAAACATTTGATCATGGTAAGATAAGCAAGTTTTATTTTAAAGTTTTAGCCAAATACATGTTTTTGCTAGAACCATATTTTATCACGAGAAACTGTAGATGGGCCACATATTCTTGGCAATTATTGACGTGAGCGTCTACGAGAGTGAGATATCGAGAGTAAGCATTAGCTTGGTAAATGTGTCAAGTCAATGGCAAAGGTTTTCTAGAATTATAGGATTCCTTTCTCTCACAACAAAATAAGAGCTACGCCCACATGCGTCCAGTTGGCAATGCGGTGTTCTTCAACAAAAATTACATTTGTTAGACAAAGTAAAGACTAAAACGTCGGGTGGACTATTGGCACCAAATTCCAGATATTCCTACCGGTATGGTGTGAAATGCGACTAGATCCATACCCAACCATTATCCTCACTAACAGTGCAGTGTGCACTTAGACTAATTTAATTGCATTGATTATTAGCTCTGGGCTACTACATTGCATTTACAAACATGCTATGCCATGATGTCTTAGCTGGAGAACAGTTAATAATATCTAATTTACAGTAATATATTGACTGATTCGTATAGTGAGCTAAAGTCAAGTGGTCAAGAGTGCAATCCCCTCTTGGGCCACATGGGGGCAGTTGGTGGGCCGAAAATTTAATATAGCAGCCTTTAGGCTATTATAGATACTGAGCGACGCACAACACACACGTTTCAAATACTGTAACAGCAGTTTGTTTACATTATAATTATTTTCTCTCCTCATTTTAATAATGTATTATTTTTAGTTTTTGTATTATTATGTTACGGTCTGCTGTCTACTATCGTTTTGGTCTGTGTTTCCCTCTTCTGTTCTGTGGTCTACCCCAGGATGTCTGTCTTGTGTCTGTCTGTTTACCTGTGTTTTCCATTTCCCCAATCCGTGTTACTTGTCTCATGATTGTTTATTGGTTTCACCTGCCCCTAGTTGTCCCTGTCCAATGGTCTGTATTGTCTTCCTGCATTTGAGTCCTGGTGTTCTCTCTCACCTGTGCTGGATCGTCACCAACTGGGAGTCGTGCATGTACGAGAATACCTTGAATGACGTCCTAAAACCTGCCTGTAGTCATGTTATTATTATTTTATTAATGTAATGAAGTGTATACATTTTGCATCCTGCAGTATTATAATGACGCTTTCCAGCTCTACTAAAAGAAACCATTCAACCAGTGAAATCACCTACAAGCAGTACATTGGGAGACTTAATCTTATAATGTACATATACCAAGTTGTGTCTTAATTTAACAGCAATTTTTGAAAGGTACATGATAATTACTTAATAATGAATGAATTGAAAATACACACACAATGTGATATATGGAATATAGTGGCACAATTAAGATGCAACCCATTATGCAATATACATTAGACTAATTAAGATATATAGAAAGTTAACTTGTGAAGCTACATCTAAAGTGCTGTTTTCAGTTTTTTTTTGTCATGCATCTTATTATGGACATCTTTAAGCCTACAAACATTAGTTTAACTAGTCTGAATTCCCACAGCAATACAATGCATACATCAAAAATGTAAAAGAAAATTATAAAAAGGGAACATTTCGACTTATTATAAAAGGCAGTTATACCAGTGTCTCCACATAGTTGACTGGTAACATGCATGTGGCTCAGAACGAGGCAAATACTTATTTAACAAATAAGTATTGGGGTCGTACTCCAAACAAAGTAAATGTAAAGTCAATTTGAACAAAACATGAGGGTTAAAGCTTGGTTACGATTCCATTTAAATATGCATTTTATTTCATATTTTCTGAGAGGCTTATATTCCACAGCTTGCAGTTACCCACCTTAATCTTCCACAGGCCGCCAATATCATCACTACTTTCAAAGCAGGATTTAAGACAGAACAGACCTGTGCATCCACCTCCAACGATCGCCACACGCTGGACCATTATTTACCTGTACAGAGAGGGACAGATTTCCATAAAATGTCCCATAGTGTAGCAGCCCTGGCTGAATGATGATTGAACTCTCCAACTGATGGTTTACAATAGTTTTATTCTGTTCAATATAAACACTAAGGAAAAATGGTGTACAGCTCATGAAAACCCCAAATTCAGCATCTCAGCAGTAGAATAGCCTTAACGGTTTCAGTCCAGTTCAGTAGGCTTCACAATCATGGGGAATACTTCTGACTTGACAGTTGTGCAGAGGACAGTCATCCACACCACAAGGAGGGAAAGCCTAAATAAAACATTGCTAAAGAAGCTGGCTGTTCACAGTCATTAATAAACGTGGGGGAGCTTCACAAGGAGTGGAGTGAGGCAGCAGTCAAAATTCAGAAACGTCTTACCTGGGCTAAGAAGAAAAGAAACTGGTCTGTTGCTCAGTGGTCTAAAATGTGTAGGGTAGGTGGACAAACCCACTGTAGGAATGACCGATGCGGTTAAGAGTAGGTGGGGTAGATCCTACACAGACCACATTACAGATAAAACAGCTTTTTAATGTATAGCAACGCCATCTTCAGTCACACCACAAACAGGTCACACCTTTTCCAGCCAACACACCCTATACAGTAATTTACCCTCAGTTTAAAAAGTAGTCAGGCGAGACCAAACTGGATTGCATGGGAATGTTCAGAAATACATATACATTTATTTCCATTCTATATAAATATATAGACACACTTTACCTACATACACCAATGCCTAAAAAATAACACATTACAGTCATATTTACCATTTAGCCACAATACATAGACAACAAAGATCCTTTTACACCCTCTTTCCTTTATTTGACTTGGCTCCAGGAGCCAACACGCGCTGCCCAATCAGAGCGCACCTCAGAAAAGGAAAGCTAATCAGTGATCAGAGAGTACATCCATGCATTCAACATTCAAACTCACAGAATACATTAACAAATACTTTGAATACTTTAAATGAAACTAGCAAAGCGTGTATGGCTGTATATCACCAAGTAACGTGAGGCAGATTGTAGATCTTCCTCACAAGGTGAAAGTACATTTTGCATTTAATTTGGCAATCAATGTCCCAGAGTCTGGAGGAAGAGTGGAGAGGCACAGAATCCAAGTTTCTTAAAGTCCATTGTGAGGTTTCCACAGTCAAGTGTCTGTGTTCGGTGATGCGCTCCTGGTGCCACACCCTCGGGTGTCTGGGGTATGTTTGTGATTGATTGCCTAATCTTGCTGTGTAATGGATTGTTTGAGACTGCTAATATTAACCTATTCCTGATTACATTCGGTGGTTAGGCATGTCAAGATATATTTAGTTATTTCCATGGATCTGGGCCCACCATACAGTGCGGCGAAGGTGCACTCATCATGCTGCGTTCGAGGCAAGCATGCCTCGGGAACTCATGTTCAAATGAATGAAAATGACACGTTTTAATATTTTTTATTTGTAAAACACACCGAACTGCACTATGAGATTAAGTTATATAAATGTGTTTATATTATATCTAAACACATTTATAATAATAATACATTAGGTTTTTTGAGACGCCTTTCTAAACACTCAAGGACAAATATAATAAATATAAACAGTCAGGTGACAGGGGAACAAAGAGTCATACTGTAGGCAGCTTTGCAGAGGTGGCACCGTGGTGGCATGTCGAACGTGCATTGGAAGTGCGTTTCAGAGTCTGGGGGCATACATTTTGATGTGTAAAGCATTATTAATTATGTGGGAAGTCGTAACTCCTGAGTTCGAGGCAGGCTTGACACAGCATCACTGCCTCTGGGTGCACTCCTGACAACCAACTTAAATATTTAAATTAAAAGAAACCATTTAAAACAGTTTGTTCAAAAACGGAAAAAAACTTTTCTAATGCTGTATGTAGAGCAGTAGACTGTACCCAGTGCCATGCAAAGAGAGAGTTGAGTAATCTCCATTCATTCCAATGGACAGTTTTTTCACAGCAACAGAGCCTCAAAAATAGTTCCCGGAAGTTAGCCTAAATACTAAAAGTAAACTATACATGTTATTTTTAAATGTAAATCGGTGCATTTGACTACTTATTACCAAAAAATAAAGTTCCATCCATCCATCTTCATCCTCTTATCCGTTGTCAGGTTGCGGGGGCAGCAACTCTAGCAAGCAAACTTCTCTTTCTCAAACCAGAGTAACCAGCTCTGACGGGGATATTCTGAGGCATTCCCAGGCCAATGTGGAGATATTATCGCTCCACCTAGGCCTGGGTCTCCCTAGGAAGGTGTTCCAGTTGTTACAGTTGTGTTGGCGTAACTGTTATTTCCATGGCTCTGGCTATAGCTATTTTATTGCTTAAAAAATATAGAGTTGTTTTATTTGCAGAAATAGTATGTAGTGTATATTATTAATTAAGGTTGTGTCCACTCATTATAAGGTAGCCTGTGGGTGCAAAAAAACGATCACAGAAACATCATGTTCTTCCGTTTTTATTTTTAAATGTTTTAAAAAAAACATTTAATTTCAAAAACAAAAAATACAAAAATTAATAGAAGCCTTTAAGCACTCTTTAAGGTCAAGTGTATGTGAGTGAGTTTAGAGAGGAGGGAGGAGATGGTGTCATGGTTACGGAGATGGATGTAGTAAACAGCTGCTCCTCCAGCCATGGCAAGGCTCAGCTTGAACAGTGGACCAGCAATAGAAGTCTCTGGCTCCGCCACCTGCCAGATGCATGTAAAACCATATTATTGTCACAGGTTGATATTTTGTGAACCCAAATGCAGATATGGCACACAAATCAGCAAGCAGGCTCGTAGTTAGTTTGTGCAAAGGATCAAAAGAAAGTCCACCATAGTAAAGGCAGCAAAAACAACGTTAAAAAACAGTCAAGTGTCAAACTCAAAAATCTAGAGAAAACAAAAATGGTAGTCAAGAAAGGAAGAATCTATGGGCACGACACAAAGAATAATCTGGCACAGAAGGGCAGGGTAGCAGAATACATCCTAGTAGTACCAGGTGTGTGAAATGAGATAAAATTGAACAATATGAAAATAGGACCCTAACAGGTGACAATGATCAGCGTATTGCTATGAAGGGAGGTCAAGCTACTAAGACTGAACTTGGGGTTATCATAGAACGTCAGGGTTAACAAACTGCCTCATGAAAATGTATTATTACGTACAGTATATATGTATACGCACGCGCACACACAAACACACACGCACACACACACAAACACACACACACACACACACACACACACACATTTAAATTGTAAAAGGGATCACGCGAACAAAAAAGAGGAAAGATGCTTGTTATCAGATAAAGCTTAAAGCTCATTTCATCTCTGTCCCTGATCAAGTTTAAATAAGTGTTTGTTGTTTTTCACACATTTGCATTGCATGACAGTTTTCCACAAATTAGCAATCGCTAAATATCGCCTTGCTTACAGTATCGCAATATATCGAATCATAGCCCCCTGTATCGTATCGCCAGATCCTTCCCAATACACAGCCCATTGAACAACTGGACAGAACACCAGCTGTTTTCTTGAGATTGTAAGCAGAGTTGTAATGTTTAAATACAGTAGTAGGATAACATCAAGTTAACAATGAAGACAAACTGCTCTGAGCAGGTTAGAGATGCAACATCAATTGCCATTACAGCATACCTACTGCAAAACCTCTCCATCTTTCGTAAAAATGAGTTACTCAGCAAGAAACACGCAAGTTACTCCTGAAGTTACCTGGAAATCTCCCTTCCTAGTGCATAGAGCAGAATATGTTGTATGCTTTGACTGACCTTTCTGGTTTTCAGAGGCCTTAACACGCGATCAAACTGGGTGAAGATTGCTTCACGGGCACCGCCCCATTTCCCTGGTCCCATCACACGGAACTGGTAAGCGGAGACTGGTCCCAATAGAATCCTCTTAAACAGCTGGAAGTCTGTGAAGAAGAGCCACGCAAGGCTTGGCCGTACTCCAATCTCTCCAGCTATGTCATCCATGTAGGAGACATAGTTCACCTGCAGGGGTGTCAACTTGGACAAAATGTAGCTGTAAGGAGGATAAACAGTATATGAACACATGTATAAATAGTGTTTGTGCATTTTTATACAGCTTTTGCTACATCATTTTTTTTTTCTAACTAAGTGGTGTAGGATCTAATGTTGACAGTTGTACTGATTTTGAAATCCTACGTTTTTTCCATGTCCTGTGTGTCTCTGTCAACACTCTTCACCATGGCCTGGTTGGAGGGAAGCTTATTGAGCCCTGGGAATAGACCAGATGTTTTATTCAGAAAATGTCTAGCATTTACCATAATTTACCGGCTATTAACCGTGGTTAATACATCAATTTTTTCTATCGGCAGCTCTGCGGATAATACTCGGGCCTTTACACAGGGTTACTTTTTTTAATTTTTTTATTGGGCTATTTTTTAAATGATCTTTAAGGTAATCAATATTAATTATCTTCAACTAAAATGTTTTGCTATGGTAGTAGGACAATCTGACATGGTAGAGGGCTTTTCACATGGGAATTGGAATTCCCAGTCGGGTTTTGAGGTAACAATGAGAACAGAACAGTAAACAAACCAAGTAGATGAACCAAAAGATTCTTTGCCTGATATTGTCTGGTAGGCTACAGTAGAAGCTTGTGAAATGTGATGTAAAACAACCCGCTTCGCCGCCACCACAAAAGTTAATACATTATATCCAATTGTATCTTGGAGACAGTTGGCCGCGTGTCCTTGGTTTATTCATACTCCAAATGTTTTGCATTATGACAGACAAACAAATCTTACTATTAAAAAGCATACAGTAGGCTAGGTAACCACTCTGACGAAACTTTATCCATAAGTTTTGTAGCCTTCATTCCAATAAGCAGATACAAAAAAAGATTTGTTTAGGTCATATCAAACCGTCTACAGTCTTGCGGCATCGGATCGGTGAGAGTATAGGCTACAGTCTGTGCGGTAACATGCAGGCTACAACAATAAATCCAATAAAAGCTGTCCACGCAGTTATATTTGATTTTCTTTAGCATGATGCTGAGCATGTCTTGTGCCCTTTCCGGCATCCACATACATTATGGAGCCGTGTTTCAAGGGATGTACGAAACTTGTGCAGGAAAGAGGTTTTGTGTCGTTGGTTCTGGAATATGCTTGCGATCTGATAATTCATATAATATTACATATTGCCGGTTTTACTGTCATGACAAAAAGTTATTGCCGGATATAAAGTGGCACCCTTCTTCGGTGTGGGCGATATTCCCACGAGCTAAGTGGATTATTAAGATCCAGAGATCCTGCATCTTTCCCAGACCTACACCAATAGATTCTGGTTGACCTTGAATGTCGACCCTTACCTTTGAAGACACGAGTGACCCAGCGAGCCTGTATCTCCGCCTGAGGCATAATGGCCCCCAGGCCATGGATGAAGCCCACCACAGCCAGGGTGTTGTGCTCCAGCATTGGGGGGAACACATGCTTGTACAGCCCCAAGCGGTGACCAGACCTTCGTGCAACATGGGCAGGCAGGAATGGGAAATCATAGTTGTATCCGGTGGCAAAGACAATCGTGTCGACCTGCAAGAAAATAAGAACCTGTATTTCTGTTTTGTTCCGTAACTTATCTTTGCTGGTTTATAACAAGTTATGTAGCGCAAACTGCCTACATCAAAGCCTTAGTCTCCTGACCTTCTCTTCAACACTGTCGTCGTCAAACATCACAGTGGAGCCGCAGATCTCCTTCACATTTGACTTTATGATGACAGACCCAGACAGGATCTTCATAGGGAGGTCGTCATTGATCACAGGGACCTGACTGAACAGCCTGTCAGATAACAAGCAGAATGACTGAAGATGCAGGCGATGTTTCTGTTTGTATTTAATTTTTTTTCAAGATACAGTTAATTTAATTTAAACAATTTCTCAAAATGTCTGCATTTTCAACTATTAAAGTAAATTGTCCAACACATTATTTATTATAGGGACAATAATACTGTATAATCACATTTATATCACTTTTATATTTATCTAAAATGCAAGTGATTCTGTTTATTGATAATTGTATATTAAAACTGTGGCATTCACTCTATAAGACACAGGTTAAGCACCTTTACCTGTGTTTGGGCTTGAGCGCATACATGGTGTGGTCATACATGGCGTTGAGTCTATTCTCACCAAGCCAGTTAAAAATGCTGACTGGCAGGAGCCAGAACAGGATTTGGACAAAGCGCGTGTTGTACATGTCCAAAGGCAGGCCGTTGTCGGACACCTGACGGAGCACCCAGGCACCGCGACGAGTGCTCAAATAAACCTGTGGAGATTATATGGGCTCAAGTACAGAGCTACAGGTAATTGTTTTTTGCCAGAATGTTTATAATTATTATTATCCTTTGTGTGCCAAGCATTACAGGTGCTCCTGTAGTTGATACAGGCTTTGTTTGGATACTTGAAGAGCTTATGCTCTCTTCTGTCACGTGCTTGACACTCCTCTCTACCCCTCGTCCTACAGCTCTTACATGCGCACGTCTGTATCCCCTCTCCCCTCCCACTGATCATAAATTCATCTAATTCCTGCGCAGCTCTCCAGACAGCTCTAAACCACACACATATTTCACTAACAAAATGAACAGCTTGCCGACCTGCTCTGCCACTCTGCTGCACTCAACAGCGATGTCTCCAC
>JAODVN010201999.1:0-12311 GCA_025434125.1 Chologaster cornuta
CCCCCCCCCCCCCCCCCCCCCCCCCCCCCCCCCCCCCCCCCCCCCCCCACGAGAAGAAAGACAGAGTCGCTCGAGGATGCACACAGCAATATACATCTTTATTAACATTTCCTAAGCCTAAATTAAGCTACTAGTCACACAGTATGTATACGCACATCCTCCCTATTCATTCGGTGGCGTTGGTAAACCATCTGGCAGAAGCACTTTTACACAGCCTGCTAATGGAAGAGCACTGCCCCGTCTGAAGTGGAGTGCTACTGCTTCCACCAGAACAGCTAGCAACTAACAGCTAGCTAAAAACCATGACAGGGGGCTAAAGGGAGTTAGCACGTTGTGGCTGTCAGCGTGTGTGTTTGAGAGAGGGGGGGGAAGAGAAGGCTGTGCTGATCATCACAACAAATCAGTGAGCCTTCATCGCAAAGCTTATAACGCAGAGTTTCAGCAGACGTTTATAATTTAGTCTAAACGTTTCTGTTTTTAAACACGATGTTGAGCAGGCATCGTGATAAAAAAAGAAACGTTTAGACTAAATGTCAGTCGTCGGCGTCAGTCGTCGGCGATGGACAATGGCATCGTCTATCGGCCAAACCGCAGTATATACGTGCATGTGTGTGTGTGTACCTGAGAGGGGGGCTGGTGCATGTCGGCCCCCCCTAGGGCGCTGAGCAGGGCGGGGCTTAGGGGCAGGAAGGCGTTTGGCTGCGTGGGGTGGGCCAGGGGCCCGGGCAGCAGCAAGGCCTGCAGGGGGCCGTCGGGGGCCGAGCCCGGCGGCAGCAGCAGCCCCTGCAGCATCTCCAGCAGGCCCGGGCCGCCCTGCAGCGACACTCCCGCCGTGCCGGAGGGGTCCAGGCCGTCGGGCTGCAGCGGCACCTCCAGGCCCAGCGGGTGCAGCATGGGGCCTCCGCCGCCGCCTCCCTGATGATGCTGCCCGCCGCCGAGCAGCAAGGAGGCCATGAGGAGCGCCTGGAGGCCCGCCTTCTCCGCAGCCAGAGCGCCCATGTCGCCGTCAGGCCCCGGGGGGCCGGGCGGGGGCAGGAGGGGGTTCAGCAGGCCCAGGAGCCCCAGGGGCAAGTCTCCATGTGACCCCACCAGCGAGGGCAGCACGGGGAACAGCTGCTGGTGCTGCTGGTGGTGTTTCTGAAGCTGGTGGTGGTGGTCCTGCGTCTGGACCAGCAGGTGGGGCTGCTGCTGCTGCTGCTCGGGGGGGCTCTGGGAGGGCGAGGGGGAAAGGTGCCCTGCCTGCTGCTGCTGCCCGCCCAACCACAGCGCCCCCCCCAGGGGCAGGGACGCCAGCAGGGCAGGGTCCAGCAGCGAGGGAAGCCCCCCGGTGGCCGACAGCAGCTGCAGCAGCTGCTCTTGGTTCATGAAGGGGAACGCCTCGGCCAGCGACAGGGGCGTGGCCGTGTCGCCGGGGGAGGAGCCGGGGCCGGGGGAACTGCAGCCGTCTCTGAGCGTAGAGTGGCCGGCGGTGGCTGGGGGGTGGGGCTGGGGTACGGGGTGCCCCGGATCGTCCGAGGGGCTGTGGCACTCCGGAGGCTTGGACCCCGAACTTACAACCTCCTCTGGCCCTGAGGAGAGAGGAGGCACACATGGAAACGCCGTAGTTAGAATACATTATATATGCATCTTATTATAGAGTATCGGCCCGTCCAGGATGTCGCGGGCCTTTGTGTGATTGCTGCGGCCTAAACTGCCTGATTTTAAGACAGCTTTCCTTAACATTTGAGGTATTCTAAGTTGTGTTTTTGCTAAGAATTTACAGGAGCAAGTAAAAGTTGCAAAAACAGTTGCGATATCGAAAGAATTATGGCAGGGTCGGTATGGTTTGGTGATATTACCACAAAGCGACTTCATAATTCAATGATTTGTGCCGTGGTTCTCTTTCAAATGAAAGCAGTACAGTGATAATGCATGAGTACCTAACGGCAGCGGACAAAGCAGTTGATATGGCAGCACCAGAAGAGGCTGTGCGTTCACTCTGACCGCTCATTCAAGACTCCATGTTAACGTCCATGTAAAAACCATGTTAAAATGTGCCTAGCATCGTTTTTAGCCCCTCCCATCTTCCATCTGAAGCGTGTTCTCGCAGCGCGTTCTCGAACGTCATGAGCGAGCGTGAGAACCGGCCATCGGTAGAAAAACACAGGCTAGCAGACTGAACGGAATCCCACAGACTGCTGCAAACCCAGGTACAATCCTGTTTCCTCACAAAAATGTTCTACAATATAAAGTGAAAAATAGCTGCAGTAAAAGGTTACGCACATGTCCAACAATTTACAAGAGTTTACATCCATTTTAACCCCTAATAACAAACGAAGGTCCCTCCATTCCGCAAATGATTTGCCTATATTTATCCTTCTTTTCGCAAAACGTCTATCATATTCCCGTTTGACCTTCAGGCCTTCAGCAGATAAAGCTTTTATTTTATTTGTCTGGAGAGGTGTTTGTGTTGTTGTCTTTGTTGTGCTTAGAGCTGGTAATTTCTTAGTATATGTGGCCTGCATTATCGCCACGGTGTTGATCTGTGCCTAGTGGAATAACACCCAGGTGAGGAGGGAATATGTGACTCGTGAGCGTGCATAAACGTCACTGCTTACGTAGACAATGGGTTTTCGCGGAAAAACACGCAATGCACCTTTAACAATAGTTTACAAACAGCCGTTCATTATAAACCCATCCCCATGGCTGGTGGTGGACAGTGGACACCAAGGCGCATTCATTCCAGTTTCTTATCAAAATTAATGGTTTCAAACCTGCATATGCCCGAGCATTAAATATACTATGTTAGTATTATACCCATGGCGCATGGGGAAGACCCTCCGCGTATTAGTGACGACCTCTTCCATTTTAATCTTGCGGACTGATCTCAGCACCAGACAGCTCGGAGAATATTTATGTTATATTCAATCAGGTGCTAATTTCTATTCAATATTTAAAGATATGAAATATTTATTACTTCAAATTCATCGTGGAAATGAAACTGACCCTGTGTTATGCAACTACACCACGGCTCGAATTGAAGAATCTCAATCTCGTGCTAGGCAGGACGCTGAAAACAAGTACTGCTCCCCGCAGATGTCCTGCAACATCCATTGGACGTTTGGACTTGAACAATTGGACAAAGCGGCACTTTGTGCCTTTCCCAATAGGCAATGTCACATCGACCCAGGGCTCTCAAAACATGGCCTGCTCCTGACTGATGATTTTACTAAATTTTTACTCCACTTTAATCTTTACTAGGGATGCAAAGATTTATTTGCCCTATTTTGGTATCAGACGATGTTTGCCTCATTGACTGAAACCGACCAACAAGAGCACTGTTGTATTACATTTTTCCTGGTTAAATGCTGTGTTGTATATTTGTTTTCAGGTCAAATTGTTATGTAAAACAATATGAAGTTTTGGGTTGATATCAATCTGTGCATCCCCAATACACACACACACACACACACAGGTATACTTTTTGATCACCATATAAGCCTGATTAAAAAGTATATTTTTTGATCAAGAAGTTATATTGCGATAAAACTAGTACTACACCGCAGTGATTTTTGCGCCATGTTGCACACCTGGCCGCACAGCGCTGACCTGTAGTGTGATTGGCTGCAGAACGCTGACCTGTAGTGTGATTGGCTGCACAGCGCTGACCTGTAGTGTGATTGGCTGCACAGCGCTAAACTGTAGTGTGATTGGCTGCAGAGTGCTGACCTGTAGTGTGATTGGCCGTAGCCGTCGAAGAAGAGGAAGATGCCGCCAGCAACGCCAGGACGTGGTTGCTCAGGTCCAGGGGCTTCGGCGAGGCGGGCGTCGCCGTGGGACCGGCGCTGCCCCGCGAGCGGCTAAGGTCCAGCGTCGCAGACGGGGCCGGCTGTTGTCTGTCCGCAGTGGGCGGTGCCGTGGAAATGGGGAAGGAAAAGCAGCCAGCCAGGCCGGGCGGAGGGGGGCTCAGGACCAGGGGGGACAGTCTCTGCACGGGGGGGCGCAAGGGTGAGGGCACCGGCCCGGCCAGGGACGGGGAGGGGCAGAGAGAGGGGGAGGGCGCGGGGGACAGGGCAAGAGGGGCGGGATTACCGTGTCGCCGCGGCGACGGCGTCTGCACGGACCTGAGGCTGGATTGAGAAGCAGGGGAGGAAGAGGGGGAGGAAGAGGAGAAGGAGAGCGGTCGGGGGCTGTGTCTACTCCCTGCGGCCCCGCCTCCTTTGCTAGGCCCCGCCCCCAGGGCGTTCTGCACGCTCAGCAGGTGCAGCAGGGCCGATAGGGGCTGTGTCGGGGGGTCCGGGGGTACTGGGCTAGGGTGGGGCCCCGGGAAGCCCCCGCACACGCCCGTGGTGAAGTCCAGCGCCTCCGTCTGCCTGGGAGGCCCCGCGAGGACGGGCGTCGGCCGGGGGGAAAGGCGTGGCGTGTGCCCGGGGGGCGCGAGGAGGTCCGGGTGGCGGGGGTGGAGGTGGTGCGGGGGGTCCACCACGCAGGCTGAGGTAGGCGGGGGGAACGAGGAGGAGGAGGAGGAGGACGAGAGGTTGATGACGGCGTCGCCCGGGGGGGTCCGGCGGGCTCCGTTGGCCAGCGGCTGGGGGTCTTTCAAAGCGCGGCGCTGCCTCTTCCTGTGGTGGGCGCCTCGCTCCGCTGCGGGGGAGGGGGGCCCCGGGGAGGGCGAGGAGGAGGCCACCAACGTGTAGTGCGGGGGGAGCAGCAGGAGGGGGGGCGGGGAGTTTTGTCTGACGAGTAAAGTGCTGTTGGTTGCGTTCTGCTGGTGGGGGTGGGGGGGCTCCCGGGGAGCGGCTGGGCTCGGGGCCTTGCCGCCCGGGGACGCCTGGCTGGCCAGCTGGGCCTTGGCAGCCGCCGACAGCAGGCTGCTGGCGGGGAAGGAGGCCGGGAGAGGCGGCAGGTGGGGGTGCTGAGCCAGGAACGGGCCCACGCCGCCCTGGGGGGACTTGGGGGGCTTCAGCGCGGAGAAGCCGTGGGCCCTGCAGTGCTCCATCAGGTCCTCCGCCTTGTACCTGAAGTGGAGGCCGGGGGAGGGGGAGGGAGGGGGGGAGAGGGGGGAGGACGACGACGATTTCCTCCTCGGTGGGGGGAAGGGGCTTCCCATCAGTCCGTCGCCCACTACCCCTCCCCCGTGCTCCCCGGACAGGGAGGAGGCCGAGGAGGAGGGATGGCGCGACCTTTGACCGCGGGGCGAGGCGCTGCTTGCCCCGTGGACGGAGGGGGAGGAGGGGGGAGGTGGGGAGGCCAGGGGCCCCACCCGGGGCGAGCCGGGGCCCTCGGGGGTCCTGGGCGTCGACCTCTGACCCTGGCTGAGGTTCTGCGGCCCCGGGGCAGAGCGTGGAGACCACTGGGGGGCGCCGTAGAGCAGCGGGCTGGGGGAGGAGGAAGGGGGAAGGAACGGGGGAGGAGGCGGCTGCAGCCTCCGCAGGGCGTCCAGGTGAGGGCCGACGGGCGAGGCGCCGTTGTAGGGGTGCGTGAGCTGGGAGGGGTGCCGGGGGTCGAGGCAGGGCAGCGGCTGGAGGCGGGGAGCCAGCAAGTGGGGCTTGTGGTGCTGGTGGTGGTGGTGGGGGTCCTCCGGCCGCGCCCTCTTGGGCTCACGGTGGTGGTCCGGGACGCCGCTGTTCTCTGTGGAGAGGACGAGGGGTGGAACATGACACACAGGCCTTAAACGCTTGACCCCCCGCTAGCGTTAACACAAGCAGACGCACGCTAAGGCATGCTAACACAAGCTGACGCACGCTAACGCATGCTAACACAAGCTGACGCTTGCTAACACAAGCTGGCACACGCTAAGACAAGCTAACGCATGCTAACACAAGCTGACGCACGCTAACACATGCTAACACAAGCTGACACACGCTAACACAAGCTGGTACACGCTAACACAAGCTGACACACGCTAACACAAGCTGACGCACGCTAGCACAAGCTGACGCATGCTAGCTCACGCTAACACAAGCTGACGCACGCTAGTGCACGCTAACACAAGCTGACGCACGCTAGTGCACGCTAACACAAGCTGACGCATGTTAACACATGCTAACACATACTGACACATGCTAACACAAGCTGACACACGCTAACACAAGCTGACGCATCCTAACACAAGCTGACGCACGCTAACACAAGCTGATACGAGCTAAGACAAGCTGATACGAGCTAAGACAAGCTAACTACGCGCGCTAGCTTGTGTTAGCTCACAGACATACAAGACACACAGTGAAGAACAGTCTGCGAGAGTGACATACAAGACACACAGCGAGACTGGAAGACACAGCAACACAGCGAGACAGAGACAGAGCGAGAGACACAAGACACACAGCCTATGAGAGACACACAGTGGGGGATACAGAGGGGGGAGACAGATGGAGAGGTGGGGGAGACAGACGGGGAGGTGAGGGAGACACACCTGGTTGCTGGAGGCCGTGGAAGGGCAGCGGGGAGGCCTGCATGCTCCGGCGCAGGGCCGCCATGGCAACCACTTTCCTGCGGTGGTTGCAGAGCTTGGTCATGTCCTGCTCCGCCTTGCCCAGCGGGGGGCAGTGCTCCACCTTGGCACCCACGCTGAAGCTGAACACCTGCAGGACACCAACGAAGAAGAGGGGCCACGTTTACAGCGGGCACCCACACACACACAGTAGGGCTCGCTATGTTGTGATACGATACATAGCAATACTTCATATTCAGAATTTACTGAGAATAAAACAAAATAATGTATTGTGCTGGGGGCGATATGGACCAAAAATAATATCCTGATATATTCATCGGGACGATATATCGGTATTTTCTATCAAGTGGGCTAAATCTTCAGGCGTATATATAAAAAAAAAAACTGGAAACCCGACATAAATGGGAAAAAAATGTTTAGCAACCTTAATTGACATGTGAGTCTCTGTCCCTTTGACACTCTGAACACACTATGTGCAGGCATGGAGGGAGACAAACAAATCGAGTCATGAATAAATGCATAATATAACTATATCGATATAAACAATATTGTCAAATTGTATGTCTTATAATATTCTGATATAACAATATATACACAAACCGGTATATCGCCCAGCACTAATTGTATGTGCGAAGGATTGAGTTCTATCCTTCATTTTGTATCTCTATACCGTTTAAAATGCTATTTTCCGTACAATGCCAGGGCTTTAAAAATCTATACGTTATCAATAAAACAAGTATTGCAGATGGTTTTGCACAGCGCACACTGCCCAGACAGGTACTGGCCTAGCCGGGCATTTGCCCCAGCCTCATGCGGGCCACACACAGGTGCGTTACCTTGGCAATGACGAGCGGACACTCCAGGCCACATTTGCAGGTGCCGTCAGTCAACAGGTAGGCCTTGACCTCGTCCAGAGATGGCAGCATGACGCCACTGGGGCTGTAGGAACGCACGACACAACCAGTGGGGGACCCCCGTTAACATTAACATTTTAATTTGTTGACTTACGAGTGGACGGAGTGTTCAGTTGTTGGGGTGAGGTCTAACAGATATATCCAATCAATTAATCTTTATTTATATAGCAATTTTCATACAAATTCATGTAACACAAAGTGCTTCACACTACAATGTGAAATAAAAATATATAAAATTTGTAAAAAACAATACAATATTTTAAAAACAAAAACACTCGTTTTACACTCTTCATCCCAACCCCTTCAATAAAAAATAAAAATAACATGTCGTGTAGATCAGATTCCAGCCCATAAAATGCAGATTTTTATATGAACTGGTATTTTGTCAATATAAACAGTGTCTCATCTATTACTTCATTTACAGCTTAATAATAAAAAAAGGAGGGTACAGTCACACTTTCACATCACATGAAATCAAACAATCCTTTTTTCTTCCCTGACCAACATGTTTCCAGGACGTTGCTGCTTTGACAAGAAAATGTCAACAAGCGAGTCAGCCGCTCATCGACAGTACAAGCCGCACAATGCAGTTATGTTAGAGCATTGCTGCGTCTATAAAGAGCATTATTATAGCAACCCCCTGGCATGCTAGCGAAACATGCAGTTGTGTGGGCACAGTGAACACTGTGTTTCAGCATCTTTCTGACACGTGCACTACACACCAACACTAACCAATCTCAGACTGGCTGTGATAGCATAATGACCAACACTATGTGAACATAATCCTCGTAATGTCCTTTTACGTGTACACAGATTAGCAATAAAATGAACACTGTTGTCCCCTTCCAATGGCAATGCTTCATTCAATTAGTAGCAGGATCATTTTGTGGTTAGGTTAGACGACTCCCTTTCAAATGGTTGTGGGTTCCAATCCCAACATGCCTAGTCTCTTTGTAAGCACCCTTGAGCAAGACATGTAACCCATCTTCCTGAATATTTGCAATTGCCCGCAAGTCGTAATTGCAAAATGGCTAAATTGTGAATCTTGACCAGTGTTGGCCTGGTGGTGGCGAAGAAAAGCTTAAAAAGGTGATCCATAGGATCATTTAAACATTTATACGGCAACAACTATCTTCTACGTAAAGGTATAGTCGAGTAATGACATCACACGTGGGCTCTTGCTAGCAGACTAGTTGTGTGTATTTTGGGACAGTTGTTTTGAGCGGGGTGGATCCATTCATTCATTCATTCAGTAAAAAGACAAAAGTTACATTATATAACTCAACATAGGTCAGCGCCAGGGCTATTCAACTCCGGTCCTGGAGGGCCGCACCCTGCATGTTTTAGATCTCTCCCTGCTCCAACAGCTTGATTCAAGGTTGTTAGAAGACTGAAAATGACCCGTTCATTTGAACCAGGCGTGTTGGAGCAGGGAGACATTTAAAACATGCAGGGTGCGGCCCTCCAGGACCGGAGTTGAATAGCTCTGGGCCAGGCTAATAGTAAAAATGCTAAATGCAAAACACATTGAGCGGGCAGCTAAACTACACCTGATTATTATGTTAATCTGTTATTAGCATTATCACACATCTCAAACCCAAACGGATCATTAACGGAGGTCATCTGTGTCCATCCGCGATAGTGCCCGCCAACCCCGAAGTGACCTCGGGGACCACTACCGCCCCCCCCCTCCAGGAGAGTTGGGATGTCTAAACTACGATAAGCTAGCCTAGTTAATGATCGGGCGGCCAGCACATCGGCCAGGGCATCACTACTGCCCGCAGATGGGAGCCGCCCCACCCACCCGGGGCCAACTCTGTAAGTTACTCTTGATAACGGTTGGGTTAAAAAAATAAACTATCGGCTCTGCGAGCAGCGTACGCCTCGCGTGTACTGTGGACACTCATTGAATGACATGATCCGCTTCAGCTCCGCGAGCAGCATGTACTGTGGACACTAATTGAATGACACGATTCGCTTCAGCTACATGAGCAGCGTGTACTGTGAACGCTCATTGAATGACACGACCGGCTTCAGCTACACGAGCAGCGTGTACTGTGAACGCTCATTGAATGACACGATCCGCTTCAGCTACACGAGCAGCGTGTACTGTGACCGCTCATTGAATGACACGACCCGCTTCAGCTACACGAGCAGCATGAAACGGGCTTTAGTGTAACATCATCTAGCGGCAGAGCGGCACGTAGAGCCACATTCACCACTGTACCTGACGTAGACCACGTGACATCCCTCCACTCTGCGTTGCCAGCCAATGGGAATGTGTATTGCTGCGGTGCGGACGCCATCCTTGTCCCCGGTGGCAGTCTCACCGCCGCCCATCATTTTGTAGCTAACACCTTCCAGCACCTTGGGGAAGGCAGATGTATAAGATACTCACTTTAAATTTTAAATTAGGAATATTCATTTTCAAACCAAAAGGTCACCAGATGTTCAGCCTGTGTTGTTGTTATTATTAAGTACAGGGACCTTCCAAAGTGGCATGCACGGGACACACATGCACGCACACACACGCACGCACACGCCAAAGGAGGAGGCAATAACTATCACATCAAACACAAACAAGACTATTATTTATACTCTCACATGGCCATCGGTGTTACAATTAAAGTGGTGGGACACTTTTACACCATTATGTAACTTGTCAGCTGAAAACTATGATGAACCAACATTTAGACATAAAAGTCCCTCTTACATGTATCAAACAACATGTATAAATACACACAACATAGCGCATGAAGCACACACAGATATATTCATTACTAAAGTTCTAGTTCCCAGCCCCCTCCTATATAACCTCAAGAAACTGCTAGCTGTCATCAATTTCTTCCTCTTGATGCTTTTATAAATCCAGCATTGCCCCAGCTAAAAATATTTGAGCGATACAATATAGACTATTGCTTGTGTTGTCTCTAGTATAACAAGCAAAACAAAATAATAAATAATAAATACTGTATTACATTTCTCCATACCTTGTCATCTTTGGGAAGCCAGGATCTGTTTAGGCTAGGGTATCCACTGTCCAATAAACATGCTGTTGGGAGTTAACAAGCACACAGATGGCCCTAGAAACACCTGACGTAAGATAGCGCCCAGTGGTGATCTAATCCCAGACTCAGAAGGCAGCGTCGGCAGACACAGTCCCACTCATATCAGAGAAGGTCCAAGAGAGAGAGACAGAGACGGCTGTGAAAAGAGATGGATCCAGATTGGCACACGTGATCCCGTCTCACAGCCTAGTGCATTTACAAAAGAAAATATCAATTTGTGTTGGGCTGTGCAGAACGTATTTTAGTTAGTAACTAGTTAAAGTAATGTATATGAACAAGGCGCACTGTCCCCCTTGACGTTGAAGGTGTGTTTAGGCCTTTGGGTGAATTAGTTAATGATTAGTTAGCATAACCAGCAGTTGGTGTTACAACTAACCCAGAAGCTGTCACGCTTACACAATACAACATGAGCATATTGACGTGTCAATAACAACACTGCGGCATCATAAGCATCTTGATAGCCTAGACTTTGTTAATGACAAGCTAGCGGCTTTGCTAGCCGCTAGGCTAACTGGCTATTCACTTTGTGCAATGTTGTCGTGACAGCTGTCAGGCGCACACAAGCATTAAACTGCAAAACTCATACATGCTTTTGTTAAGAAGAAACGGGGTGTGCACAAAAGCAGGCAACAGCCCGGTTATCTATAGCAGGGTCGCCTGGCTGCGGTCATGCTAACCAACAGGGCATAATGTGTCTTTCTGCGCGTCAGGGTCGGTCGCGCTGCTGGCGAAGTTCTGGAGTCGGGGTCGCGGGAGAATCGGGAGCTAGCTGCCTAGCCTGGCCGTCTATGAATACAATGTAATCCGAACAAATGTCACTTTCAGCATGAAAACAACTATTCGCTTCATCGCACGACCGTCCAGAGCATGTGTGCGGGCCACCAAGCAGCCGTCAGTTACACCCAGCGTACGCCCGCCCGCTTTAAAAACAAAGGGCAATAATAACGCTCCATGTTATGCGCTTATGGGTGATGTGGAGCTAACTAGCCGGCTAGGGCAAGCAGCTAGCAGAGTGGATTTACTTGTTCTGGAGTGTCCCGCAGACCGAGGGATGTCCCGCTGCCGCCCTGCGATCATCCAACCGCTACTTTCCGTCCTACTTTATTAACCAGTCGTGCACCGAAAACCAAATCCAGCGACCACATCCATCCATTAATCCGTATTTCGCAGTTGCCTTCTGTGTGTGTGTGTTTTTTTTTCTTGCAGATTCCGTGCAAAAAAAATAATGGAGTTTTCTACCAGGCATGCGCAATGGACAGGGAGAGGACTATTGTACCCAACATGCACCGGGACCTTTGTAGTGTTCCAGACATGTCTCCAGCTCCTTGATAAAGGACACGATAATGAAAGCATAATAAAAGGCCCGCGACAGATGTCTTTCTATTATACAATATAACGGATTTCGTTGGACGTGTCAGTAGCGTATGGTTTCTACATAAAACAGTGTTTTACCGTGTATCAAATGTAACTTATGGGAATACAATGTTTTGGAACATACATTGATTAAAAAACATTGCATTTAATTCCATTACAACGCAGTTTAATATACACTTGGATTAATTCATACAAACGAGAAGTTCGATCACAATTATGATTATGATAAAAATATAACATCAACAACAACATAACAAAATAATAATAATAATAATAATAATAATAATAATAATAACAACAATAATAATAATATACTAAGAAATAAATATACTGACTCCCATGAAAAAAAGCATTTATTTCATGTAGAGAAATACACTTTTTTAGAACAACATCATATCACACAAGTACACTAAAATAACATGGACACTGGGGAAAATATAAAGGGAAGTTTAGTGATTTAGGGGACAGTGTGTGTGTGTGTGTGTGTGTGTGTGTGTGTGTGTGTGTGCGTGTGTGCGTGTG
>JAODVN010202099.1:0-12306 GCA_025434125.1 Chologaster cornuta
TGAGGTTAGTTTGCTCCATGCAGTATATTCCTGTATGTTGCTGTATATCTATATGTGGCTGAACATAAATGTTATTTGACTGTTGATTATTCTGTTTAATGGTTGTTTTAGATGAATGAGATTGAAGTGTGTCCAGAATGCTACCTGTCTTCATGCCAGAAAAGAGATAACTGGTTTTGTGAACCGTGTGTAAGTTGTCGTCAGATGAGATTCTAATTTATGCAAACAGTTTATACAGATACTGTTACAATTATGATTCAGGAACGTCTGATTCAGTATTTTGTTTATAAATGTGATGATAATTTAAAAAACGTTTTTTTGTTGTGTTCCTCTTTAGAGTCAACCCCACCCCTTGGTCTGGGCTAAGCTAAAGGGCTTTCCTTTTTGGCCAGCTAAAGCATTGCGGGAAAAGGATGGGCAGGTTGACGCACGCTTCTTTGGGCAACATGACAGGTAAACTTAAGGCTTTTGGACCTTTTTACTATAGCATTTGCATACACAAATACAAGTATGAATCAATATGCACTTGAGTGTAATTGTTCTTCTGACTTTTTCCTGGCAGGGCCTGGGTCCCCCTTAACAACTGCTACCTCATGTCCAAAGAGATCCCGTTCTCTGTGAAGAAGACAAAGAGCATCTTCAATAGTGCCATGCAAGAAATGGAGGTCTATGTGGAGAATATACGGAAGAGGTTTGGGGTCTTCAACTATGCACCCTTCCGTACCCCCTATACAGCCAACAACCAGCTGCAAATGCTCCTGGATGCATCCAACCCCAGCGCTGGGACGGTGAAAACAGAGAAATCTGAAAAACTCCGCCTCAACTTTGATATAACGGCATCTCCCAAGATGCCTGTCGGCAAGAGTTCTACACCCAGTGGGTTAAGTCGGAGGATCTCTATGACAGACATGCCTCGTTCTCCAATGAGCACCAACTCCTCTGCTCATACAGGGTCTGATATAGAACAGGAGGGAACAGAAAGGGCTTCTAGAAATATGTCGTTCCACTACAGCACAGGAGAAGAGTCCATGGACTGCACTGGTAATCCTGTTTTATTTCTACTGGTATACACTGGTTTATACCATGTTTTCAAAATAATTTTTGCTCAAATCATATTTAAATATCTTTCTTTTGTTTAAGCAACTGCATCGCCTGCTTCTGCAAAGGGGGGTCCTGTGGGCAGTATGACAGGCAGCCCCAAGCCCTTCAATCCAGGGCTAGTAGCCAAACAGGAGAGGTCTTCGGGCCCAGGGAGCATCCTTAATCTTAATTTAGGTCAGTCCCATCACACTTGGTCGCAGGCTATGGTGAATTTATGGTGACACTTGTCACCATGGAAGTTGTTTTAACCTCTTGATCAGATCGAGTGAAGGCTGATATGGATCTGAAGGAGCTGAGTGAATCGGTACAGCAGCAGCAGCAGCAGCAGCAGCAGCAGCAACAGGGGACATCAGGCCTCCTCTCAACACCAAAAAGACATATCCGAAGCCTTGACAAAACTATTGAAAGTTGCAAAGCTCAACTTGGTATGTCTACAATCTGGATAGAAACAAATGTACCTAACCTTTGTCCAGTGGTTTAGTGGATAGAATTCACGAATACTAAATAATGATGGATTTAATTACATTCTAGAGTGAGGGATATACTGTAGTGTATATTTTATTGGGCCTACTGTATTGTTTTAAAGGGGGAATACTAAGCAGCAGTATTGCCCATCTCCCAGAACATGCATACTGCATATCGCCTTCTAGTATTTAGTATCCATTGATGAATATCAAATACCATCATAATAGATTCTAATAAATGCAGACTTACTCACAGCAGATATGGAAAATATTCACCGTGCTTTCTCTAGGTATCGATGACATTTCAGAAGATGTATATAAAGTAGGACACAGTGACTCTGAAGACTCTGACAAATCCGACTCGAGTGACAGCGAATATCTTAGCGACGACGAACATGGCCACAAAAGCTCTTCTGACAACAAGAACAAGGACAAAGCAGAGAGGAGGAGACCGAAAGCACAAGGAGAGAACAGAGAGGGAGCTGCAGGGACGGCAGATAAAGCCACCCTTGAACCATTGCTCAAAGACAAGCAGGGATGTAATGGCCCAGATAAAGAACCCCAAGACAAGCCCAAGACAACCCCCTCTCTGCCCTCCACGGAAAAGCCAAAGACCCCCGAGGAAGGGAGAGCAGCTGTCCCTTCCCTGGAAGAACAAGACTCTGATTCTGAAAGGGAACTGGTCATTGACTTGGGTGACGAGATGGGCAACCGTGATCGCAAGAGACCCAGAAGAGAGTCAGGGGCTTCGGCAACAAAAACCGTCAAGACAGAAGCTAAAGATATCAAGACTGCTACCAAAACAGAAGGTAAAGATAAATGTGTTTATGTTCTTCCTAGCGCATATGTGAACGAGTACCAAGAGAAAAATGTGTTTGTTTTACTTTTCCAGGTAAAGCCGCTTTATCTGCCATAACGGCATCTCCAGCCAGGGAAACGTCCTCCCCTTCCAGCCAGAAGGACTCAACACAAGCCCCATTGTCTGCCCTCAACATGGTTCCCACTGTGACCCCTGGACAGAGCAGTGCAGCCCCAGCCAGCAGCGCTTCCCCTTGCCCTACATCCACAACCGCTCCTGTGCCTACAGCGGTGAAAAAACAGCGCCCACTGCTGCCCAAAGAGACAGCCCAGGCTGCACAGCGGCCAGTGGTGTGGAATCCCACCAACAAGTTCCAAACGTCCTCTCAGAAGTGGCACATGCAGAAGGTTCAGAGGCAGCAACAACATGGAGACCAGCCGACGGCCCAGGTACCGGCCCAGGTACCGGCCCCGACCCCGACACAGGCTCCAGCACAGGCTATAACACAGGCCCAGGCACTGACCCAGGCTCTGCCCCAGGCCTCAGCACAAGCTCCAGCCCAGGCCCTGAACCCAAGCCAGGCTCAGACGCAAACACGTAGCCCACAGCAGATGCAATCACATCAGCAGAACTCCTCCTCAAGCACACGCTACCAGACAAGACAAGCAGCCAAAGGTACAGCAACAAGCATTGCGTTTCACATTTTGACTTCCAAATGATTTCCAGTTATTTTCAAATATTGTCGGTTTATCTATTTAGAGTCACAGTTGTGTGTGTGTGTGTGTTTGCATTAGCAGTACAGCAAAAAGACTCTCCCAAAAGATCGTCCACCTCATCCGCTAGCCTGTTCACTGCTGGAAGTTCCTATTCTTCTGTGGCAGGAGACCTTCAGATCCCCACAGGCTCAGCTGATGTGGCTGCAGACATTGCCAAATACACAAGCAAGGTAGGTCAAGACCCCGCCAGCTTAGTGGTGTTTCTGTAATAACACAATCACTCATAATTTGTACATGTTTAAATAGACATATATTTTTATCTCCATCATATTTTTCAGATCATGGACACAATAAAAGGGACGATGACCGAAATTTACAATGACCTTTCTAAAAGTACATCGGGAAACACAATTGCAGAGGTAGTTTGTGTCGTTATACATTTTTTCTTTTTGTTAAACCATCCGTTTTTGTGACACAAATCACGTTCTGGTTAAACATTTGTATTTGTATGTGTGTGTTATAGATTCGACGGTTGCGGATAGAGATCGAGAAGCTTCAGTGGTTACACCAGCAAGAGCTATCGGAGATGAAACACAATCTTGGTACGTCACTGCCTCCAAATAATGTGTATTTACCACCGTTTCATATATCCTTCCTAGACCTGAAAAAGCCCTCAAAGACACTATACATTGATAGAAAAGGGGGGATGGTACACATCTCTCTGTGTGGAAGGCGTGGAATATGGAGAACTCGATGTGTGTATGCATGCAGATGTGTGGAACACAGACCCTAAGAGCTATTCTGTGTATTTTAATATAGACACATTCTGGTGATATTTCTGGCCATTCCCACAGAGTTGACGATGGCAGAGATGCGGCAGAGTCTGGAGCAGGAGCGGGAGCGCTTGGTCACCGAGGTGAAGAAGCAGATGGAGACAGAGAAGCAGCAAGCTGTGGATGAGACCAAGAAGAAACAGTGGTGCGCCAACTGCAGGAAAGAGGCCATCTTCTATTGCTGTTGGAACACCAGCTATTGTGACTACCCCTGCCAGCAGGCCCACTGGCCAGAGCACATGAAGTCATGCACGCAGTCAGGTAAATCAAGGAAGTACTTTATATTGTCAAAATGTCAAGTATACCTGACATTTCACTTTTCTTAGGTTGACAATTATTTGTACAGCTAACAACAATTAACACATTTAAAGCTACACTGCTTGATATTGTTATAGCACACCCAAAAAAACCAAATTACCTGCCCCAGGTACTCCTACTCAATGCATGCTTGCGTTTGTATAATTACACCAAAAGTGGAGAATGCTTAATCTGGAGGCTACAGTAAAAATGTATCTTTTCATAGCCACAGCTTCACAGCAGGAGCCAGAGGCAGAGCCTGTGTCAGACCCTTTAGCCAAACCATCGAGTCATTCTCCCACTACACAGAGCCTTTCCGCTGGATCAGGTTCAATACCAGACAAGAGCTCCTCTCCCACATTTGACAAGAGCAAGGACAGTGCTGGTGTTACTGTGACCTAACTGCTACACTAATCTTATTCCGTAAAAACTTTAAGGCCGTTGTTTTTGCTTATGTTGTTAAATGCAAGGTGCACTTAATGCTGAGAATTATGTAGTTCTCAGACAAATTACTTAGATTTTTCATGTGTTATCTGTGTATCTGCTTGGTATTTGGACATTTTAAATAATTCCTCCCCAGTAGATCCATCTCGTGACTATATTGTCTTGGAATGTTTTTGGTATATTTGCAACATTACAGCTCTGTTAACAGCTGTTCATAAATAAGATTGTATTAAACTATTAACATCTTCAGTGCTGCTCAAAATTACTTTGAGGCTGTTTTTATATTGTGTAAATGGACAGCATTTGAGTTAATACAGTTTGTTTGGTGCCATCAAAACACTTAATGTAAGTTTCGTCTTTGTTTTAACTAAATAATATCATTTGCATTTTTTGGCTCATATTCATGTTTTATAATGTAGTTCAAGTCGTATACACAAAACAATCTGTGATTTATAAAAAAAAAGTCTAAAAATGTACAAAGCTTTTTGTAAGAAGATACATGACAATATTTATAGTTGTGATTTTTATTTTTTACAGTACATTTCACGAAATCACATTTTCTATGTCTGAAAAATATAATTATGAATGAATGTCAGTGCAAAGCATTTTCTCTATTTAACCAGTTCAAAACAATGTTAAAACCTACTTGGGCTTGCAGTAAACTGGTGTAAATGGATACCATACTACAAATGACTGTATATTATTTACTGTGCGCATGTTTGTTTTATTTTTCCGTCATGTTCTTGTTTACATTGTACATAAAGTAAATGGATTGGTGAACTAAAAAATGACTTTTCTTTCCAGATGAGTTACCGTACTGCTACACTGCCAGACGACAGAACAGGCTAAACATTTAATAGACTATCAAATAATATTTGAAACAAAATATAGGTTAACCCCAGATCATAATGATAGTCAGTCAGGCATGAATGTAAAATATTGTTCCGTTTTTCGTTTTGGTCTACACCAGTACATCAAACCAGCACACGATAGGTCAGTAGAACAGCACACCGTACATCCCGTTGTATCGACGTTCATCGCGAGATTTTGGAAGTGGCTAGCGAGAGAAAATGGATGATGATACTAGCTAGCTTAGCGAATCGCATCGCTATTGAAAAAAGCAAGATAGGTATCTAAGGTATGACTTATATTTTCTTTACAAGCATTGTCTAAATACTTATTTTAGACAGTAAATAGTTAAATATTAGATTCTCCTCTACAGAGTTGCTAATGTTTACTGTACTAAGCTGTACCGGTAGTGGAACAATGTCGTTCTCTTCATATTATGGGACATGCGTTATGGTTTTTTAAATTCCTAACCTCAACTACTAGTTGTTTTATCATGTATTTAGAACTACCGTACTAGACTTTCGAGTAGTTTATGGCTGTGCTACCTGGTGTGTACGTATAACTTGGATCACACGACTCATGCCTTATAATAACCTGGCTAAATGGCGTATGTCGTCATTCTCGCAAGCTGCTGTAATAGCAAAGCTAATTCAAGGCCGCCTGAAACTTGATACTGTAAACTAGGTCAACAAAATATCGTGTTAGTCAGAACTGAGCCGTTAGTAGTATTGAGCAATGATAATGTGAAAGTAAATTCCTCGTAAAAGCGGTGTAGCTGATTTACGTTTTAATCTGAGAATGTGTTATGTGATATATTTACTTCGTTTGGCTGCCCCCTCCATTGCTACAGACGTTGTAGTACGGTGCAGTACCGGTACCTTGATATAGATACCAACTAAATCAGCGTTACTGTAAATGTGCTTATCAGTAGAACATCTATTTGACACATCTGGATGAGTTGTATCATATACGTGATTAATACATAAAAGATGTATCTTGGTGGTGTCACCTCTGCGACTGAAAATATGAACCATGTACACAAACTGCATAGAGTAACTGTAATTATTTTTAAATACTGTAATATGTATTGTATGGTCTCTGTATGTGACTAAATACACAGCTGTCCGTTGTTGCCCCACAAAGCATAATTGTAACCGTTTTTATATTTCTACCGGTACTACATGTATGTAATATGTCCATTCTGCATGGTATGAAAGGCATCCACACGCTGATATAGCCCACATTTAACTATAGTTATTCGGCACATACTTAATGTTAATGCAGCATTCTGAACCTTGCTTATGATAATGATAACTTTCTTTGCTTGGACAGATACCATGGAAACGAGTAAGGATACAGTGAAAAACTGCATTATTACTGATGAGTCATTAAGTCATTCAGGTAAAACAAAATGGGCGAGCAGAGAGATTTACTCGGCCAAACCTAGACTGACCTTTGCTATAAATGCAGTAATCCTTGTTGTCTTTATTTATCCAGTTGTTGTTGCTGTTTTCTCTTGCTCTGTATAGATAATACAATAGATCTGGCACATCAGCATCAGAGCTTGTTAGAAGACACTGACAGGAGCGCTCGGCCCACCCTCTCAGAGTTTAGGAAGTCTTGGGGCTTCAGGCGGACCACCATTGCTAGAAGAGAGTTTATGGATGAGACCGTGGACCTAGAGCTCATCCCCGCCCCGGTGCGCAGGGGCAGGAGTCGCAAGGCCAAGCAGACACCCCAGAGCCCCCCCGACATCCCACAAAGAGCCAGTCGCTCCAGTAAGTCTGTCATCGACGATCTAGAATGGTCTGCTCCCTCCTCGCCTATGGCGGTGGACGTGGAGCCGGAACCAGAGCCGTCCCCCGGGCCCCGCGCGGCGAGGAGTCTTGACCCAAGCTCGTGGCAGGACTTCGGCTCTGCTTTCCACACAGCTTTTTCACTGCTTGGCGGCAAGGAGAGCATGTCCGCGGACATGGCTGACAGCACGGAGGCCGGCTTTGACGCGGAGGCCGCCGAGCGGCGCGAAGCTCCGGACGCCTCAGAGAGCGGCGGCGAGGCGGACGACGTGCTGCTGATCTCCAGCAGAGAAGAAGACAGCGACGACCTGACGCTGGGGCAGCTGAAGGAGCAGCTGGCGTCCAAAAGCCAACAAGCCCCGGCTAAAGGGCGGGGCAGGAAGGGCGTCAGGGGCAAGACGCGGGCACGGGGACGGGGGCGAGCCAGGGGGAGGGGGCGAGGCAGGGGAAGGGGAAGGGGAAGAGGCAAGGCTCTGGAGCTTGAGTCCAGCACGGCAGACGACGACGACGATGAGGACGAGGAGGAAGAGGCTGGTGGTGTGGGCGGGAACCTGCCGGCTGGTCACCAACGGCAGATGCTGCTTCAGAACGGAGACGAAGAGAGCCGCGCTCCCACGGAGGAGACCCTGCAGGCAACTGGGCTGTGCAGCTCCGACTGCATCGTGATAGACAGTGACGTAGAGCAGGCTGCTGACGGAATGCCGGGCCAGTACGACGATGCTGTGGATGAGGGGGATACCGTAGGGGATTACTCAAGCATATCAGACACGGAAGGGTACGACCCCAATGCTCTGTATTGCCTCTGTCGGCAGAAACACAATAAAAGGTATGTGCCCCATTTCAGTGCCACAGGGAAAGCATGTCCGTGCTAGCTGCTTGATTTCCTCCCTCTGCGCCACACATTTGTCCACCTCCAGGTTCATGATCTGCTGTGACACCTGCCAGGAGTGGTTCCATGGCGACTGTGTCGGCATCAGTGAGACGCAGGGCCGTCAGATGGAAAGAAAAGAGCAAGAGTACATCTGCCCGCCCTGCATCGCCAAGAAGCGGTGCCAGATCCAGGCGCATCTCTTCCGGGGCTCAGAGCCTCACGCGAGCCCGCCTGAAAGCATAAAAGAAGGCCCCGGTACTGAAATGGAGGCCAGCAAGGTGAGAGTTTGGTAACCAAGCCTGTGTGTGAATGTCTGGGTGTTACAGTGACGCTCGAAGGGCAAAGGCTTCCTCGTGCAACGCAGCGTGCTAATATTGACGGGACAGGTTCCTGTGAACCGGGTACAAGGCGCGCCACCAGCAAACACACATCGAATCGGACTTGTGCGCGTTCGGCAGTCACGTGTATTTGCTCTTAGATACGAGTCTGTTTCCCAGGAGCCTATGGTGGAGAACCAAGAGGAGCACGTGGTGGAGAACCAGGAGGAACCTGAGGTGGAGAACCAGGAGGAGCACGTGGTGGAGAACCAGGAGGAACCTGAGGTGGCACCAGATGCCGAGGCAGATGCGAACAGCTCTCTTCCACTCTGCATCGGCCCCAGGTGTTCCAAACAGGCTCTGCCGGAATCTGTGTACTGTGGCACTGACTGTATCATTCAGCACGCAACGTTCACTATGAAGTCGCTCTCTGGCACCAAGGAGGCCAGAACGCGAGCACGGCCTCAGAGAAAAGCTGCCGCCGGCAAACTAATGTCACAGGTAACCCATTGATTCATAGAAATGCAATAAAACAGTGTAAAAGAGAGTCCAAACTTCATAGTATTGTAACGTGGCAATGATAGCAGTTAGCCTTTTAGATTTGCTGACCAGTGCAAATGTCTTCTATTGAATCCAGGGTCAGATGTCAGCTAAGCCCTCTCAGTGGTCAGAAGGACAACCTGAGGAGGATAAGGAGGAAGTTGTTGAAGAGGCGGCTGAAGGAACACAGAAGCAGGCCCCGTCCTCCGTTGCCTGTGACCCCATTGTCACTGATGTTCAGGCCCCTGCCACACCGCCATCTATGTTGCGCACATCGTGTATGTACCATTCACTGCATATATATATATATATACACACCTAAAGGTCGCACGGCAGGTTTATCAACATGCATAAATGATCAGCACCCTCCTCTGAAGTATTGCACACACAAACGTCATACATCGTAGACTGGAGGACTCATTTTTAGAAGGGGCCAGCAATGGGTAAGTATGTACACTTTTAATACTCTGCATTAAATATGTTGTTATACATCATGCATATCAATCAATCATGACCGGTCAGGAATAATGTGTCTAAAAGCACATGTATTTAGCATTTCACATTAATGCAACTTTTGAAGTTCAACAAGTATGTGAGTGTCATGAGGGACGAGGAACATAGGCAAGTCCCTATGTTGAGCTCACAAGCATTCTAATGGAGCACCCAACCAAGCCACAAACTAAACATTCACATTTAAGGGCTCTTTATGAAAGGGAAGGCTTTAACACAATCATGCTTTTAGCAACTGTAGGCTTGACCTTGTGCTTCATGCTAGGCTGGCAAACGTTTGTTCGAGGTAGTGCATCTAGTGCATTGTTTGTTTTTGCTAGATACTGCTCGGGAAATTGAGGTTTTGCTGCTTTCCTTGACTTTCGTGGTTTAACATTAGGTTTTGGGGTTATCACCACTGTGGTATAGAAAAGCCTGGGACAGTAAATAGTTGAGAAATCTGCTACATGCCAGTGATTCTCCTACACCAAACACCTCACATCTATTTACTGCCGCAGAATACTTGGTGCTTAAAAACAACATTGCCGCTGAGCTGTCTTTGGGTGACAGGGTTTTGCTACTGAAGTGACCACTCTGAAAGATTTTCCTTTTACATCTCAGCAACGTTATCGCAAATCTGGAAATCTGACCTGCTCACTAGGCAACTCCTTGCTTCTTGCTTTTCATTTTTGCTGGCAATTTCCATGCAAACCATTATTTTTATATATATATGTACACACACACACACACACACACACACACACACACTTAAAGATGGTTTATTTTTAGCACGTATAAAAGGATTCTCACACCAGTAGATTTTACACTACATTCAATCTGTACCTCTGGAGCCTTTTGTGGAATATTGGGTTAAATATTGTGATCAAGAGCCAATCTTTGGATATTTTCCCTTCCACCCTGATCAGCTGCATGGGGGAAAATAGTTTTTTTGAAGATCGGAAAACAATATTTCCAAGGTTTCTACAAAGTCCAGTACCTTAAGTGATCCCACACACGCACGCATACACACACTCCTGTCTTTGTCTCGGAACAGCGTATTAGTTAGGGAGACCATTGGCAGGGGGCTGTGAATAAGGACTGGTCAAATGTGTCAATCAGCACTTCAAGCAGTGACCTCTTGCGATGCAGAGATGTCAAAGGGACGGGAGGAATCATCTCAGCGCATGCTAAAGAGAGACACTCTACCTGGAGTCCAACAAACAGTTTGCATCTGGAAGCCAAATTAAGTTGGAAGTGTGTGCTGGCCCATTCCGAGTAACATGCTCTCCATTGCGCTGTGCCTCTACCGGGAATGTGACCCTACTTGTGCAAGAAAAAAGGAGTGTGCATACATAGTTCAGCATACATACAGTACAAGCATGCATACATTCATTCAGATTTTTTGGTATGAAGTTCGTTGGAATACTTTAAAGGATTATGGTTTCGAAAACATATGTTTGCTTTTATCCGTCCAAACCTGTGAAAAACACCCGCCCCCCTTCCCCCCCCCAATATTGGGTGTTAACCCTCTACTAGGTGCCCAGACTTCAAGGCAAAACATGACTTCCAAAGAACAATGGTGTTTCCTACCACAAAAATGCTCTGGACTGATGCATTCAGTTCCTGCTGTTGGCCTTTTCCTGCCGGAAAGTTCTAAAAGTGACGATGGCAAATACGTGCCACCGAGAGATTTCACGGTACACATGCTAAGAACTTATTTGCCATAAGAAACCCCCAGCAGATATTTATTGCGGATTGTCAGGACTGTTTTACCATTACACAAGCCTACTAACATACATATTAGTTTTCTAAGGAAAAAAAAACATTTCACGTTTAACGGCAGGTTTTGTGTCTTAAACTTTCCCAGTCTTATCAGTCAACAATTACATTTATATTCATGCCATCTCAAATATGGCAGTGTAAGATGTAATTGCAGGTGAAAGTGGTCCTTACGCCCTAGTAAATAAACTGGTCAACAAACATTCAACAAAACACAGTGACTCAGAAGTAATGGAAGTCAAGCTAAATGCAATAATGTTCACTTTGAAAGCCATTTATACATTATTATTTTTTTTACACACACAAAACCAAACATGAACAGGAAAACTCACTGATACTACTGGAAGGGTTACCCTGTGTCCTGGCCTTTCAGATTCCCTGCCAATAACAAAAACAGTATAGCATAACATTTTAGAAAATCATGTTTACATACAGTACATAACTTGGAACACAACTTTTAATTGTCCTGAATGTCCGCCTTTTTTCAACTTTTTTTGATGAGGATACCTTCAAATCGCTTTGCAAGCTCTTACAATATGATTCTTCAATAATAACTAGATACTGAGCATTGCTTGTGGAGTCAGTTTTGCTGCTATTTTCTAAAATGATACTGGTATTTAATGCACATTGATGCAGTAAATGTTTTTTATTTTTTTACATCCACTCGTTTCAGCCGTCTCCATAAACTTTCAAACGACCAATTAATTGGAGATGTAGCAACCATGTAAGTGACAGTAGTAGTGACCTATGAATATACACATGTATTCTTTGTTATTGACAGATCCATGTTAAATACATACACATTACTACAGAACTATCTATAGACATAGTACAGCTATATTTAACTACCGTTTATGTTGGGTTGTGCTGGTATGGAGAGTGAGTTTGTTTTGCATAACAGGCATCGTTGTGGGCTGAACGATTCATACTTTTATTTGATTTATTTTTAACAAAACATTTTATATAATTTATATATATATATATATATTTTTGTTATAAGATCTGAACCTA
>JAODVN010202206.1:0-12304 GCA_025434125.1 Chologaster cornuta
AGAGAGAGAGAGAGAGAGAGAGAGAGAGAGAGAGAGAGAGAGAGAGAGAAAGAGGACCTGTGGTATTTTCCCAGCATCCCCTGCAGGCAGGTGTTGTTGCCTACCTAATATGGGTGTGACGTGCTGGTGACTGAGCTCTGCAGATGCACAGAACAAGCCCCTTCTGAGAGCCTGTCCACCCCATTTCCCCTGGTTGACCTGGTTGATTCCAACTCCCTTGACCGCCTGATCTACGCCATACGATACCTTTCCTCTACTATACACTGTGATCTCCCCCTTCCCTCTCCCTCTCTCTCTCCCTCTCTCTCTCTCGGTGACGTGTAGTTTCATGTGCTTTGGTTGTGTGCTAACGTAGTATATTATTATTGGAAAGATAAGTCTATGGGCTATCAGTAAATAGTTGCTAGCTTGAGGCACCACCTAAGCTTATCAACCACAAACAACCTTTATCGGCCCCTGAAAAGCATCCCATTGGGGGGTCCTGAACCAAACTTAGAAGAAAGGACATTTGACATCAGGACTGACACCGGCACAGAAACACAATGGTGAGCGTGTCAATGAGAAGTCCACAGAATTAAAGTGGCTTCAGGATTTGTGCACACGCTGTCCAACTACAACCTTGACGTACAGACAGAGGTCACAGCGTTTCACAGCTGAAATCAAAAAAATGTAAAGTACTTCTTGGTAACCTCCTCTCGCTACGTCCAGGAGGCTACATGCATTCTCCAGAGTCCCGGGGCCAGCTGCGGATCACATTACTGGCCCTGGCGCAGAGAAGGGCGTAACTCTAGCCGGGGAACTGTGGGCCTCCAAAATTACAGTATGGTGTCCATACATTTTTATTGTTTGTTCAGCATTGAAATCTCATCAAAGCAAATAAATCATCTGTGCGGTCCGCTGCACACTTTCCATGAAAGCCAGAGAGATAGTGATAAGGAATGTTAGAGGGGGAACAGTGATGCTAAGGCTGGGACCTGTAGGACTGCATTGTGACAGTGGTTTAGAGTTTATGTCGTCTTCGTACGGCCTTGTTGTCACACAACACCCTCTACTAACTGACGCATCACTCCATCATTATCAGATCTGATTTAATTACTTCACAACTTCTAACTGTGTTTGACTATGGTTGGTATTTTACTGCGGTGTGCTGTTTGTCTTGAGACAAGAAGGTGGTGAGCAAGGCCAATTTGTAGACATGTTTAGTTGCACACATTCCAACACAGGTTGCTGGCTCAATGAAAGCTTCTGCCACACCTTAGGATTACATGGAGAGTTTGTTTTTATCTCTTTGTCAAGCGGTCACTCCCACAAAGACACAGTCAAACACACAAGGTCATATTCATTTACAAACAATAAATACATATAAAATATATTCGTTTATCCTTGTACAAGTAAACCATAATGTAAACGGTAATCCAGGAAGTGGCAATGTGACACCACTATGTTATAATCACTACTGCTACATCAGAGCATTGTTGATGTGTTTGACACAATACGGACAAACGCATAGGGAAGCATGTGAATCAATGCCATTTAACTATTGTGCGGATCAGTACAGTGGATTTTAAGGAAGGAACACTCATGGCTTGAGGCTAGCGTTTCTAAAAGCACCTGCGAAGACAGATGGTTTAAGTCAGAGCAATTACTAAGCCACATCTGTTAAGACACTCTCACGCGGTTACTGACGCTGCTTTTAAAGCTATAGCTTCATCCAAACGGGCAGTTAAACAAAAGGTTAAAGGTCAGGCTTGTGGCACCAACACGTGGACAGAGTGCTTACTGTCCAAACTGGGACATGCAGGTCGTGGCCGGAGGCAATAAGGGCACAAGTCCTGACTTGAAATTGACCCCAGACCTTCGGGCCACCCACACTGGCCCACAGGCAACGACAAGGCAAGTCGGTCAAGGTTCACAGAGAGCGTGACCATATACAAAGGCAGTGAGCGAGCGCTTGGTGCACGCATGTGTTGGACCAAGAGGGAGATAACCAGACGAGATCGTTTGATATACTGGTGTAAACGGACATTGGCTTTAAGAGCACCTGGTCTGAATGCTGTCATATACTGTCAATACAACAGTTATTTTTAGCAGGTAAGTGGAAGAGATATCTCGAGTCAGAGAGAGAGAGAGAGAGAGAGAGAGAGAGAGAGAGAGTGGGGGTATAATTGTCATTCTGCAGTCCACTATTTGACACTACGAGGGAGGTTTTAGTCTGTCTAAATAATCTATGCTATTCCATTAAATTTGCAAAAAGACATCCCTACTACCTCTGTCTAAACTGAGTGAGCATGAAGCGGAGGAAGGAAGGGGTTTAGTGGAGAGAGGCAGGAAGGGGAAAAAAATAAAACCCTGGAAAAGTTAGTTTGATTGGGAATAAACTCAAGCGACATTGTTAGTAGAGGAAAATGAGCTGTTAAATGGAGACAGAGTGAAAGGTCTTAAATTGGGAGCAACAAGCAAGTTCCAAAGCAGGGCGATAGAGAATGAGCGTGTTCAGCCTTTGAGTGACACTAATTCGCCCCGTGATCGCCCGCCTCTCTCCCAAACCCTCTCGCCTTCTCCGAGCCCCTGGATGAAAACAAATAAATAAAAGAATATAGCCGACGCTCGGAGTGTGCGGAGGAGGCCACCAGTGCAACAGGGATGGTTGCAATAACGGCGTTATTGACTTGTTGCTCTGGCTACATTCGCTGTGTGCCCTCGAGGCCCGGATCAATACGCACTGTGAGCTCTGAAGCCCTGCTAATCAGGGCCTGCAGCCACGCAGGGTCAGCTTTTTGCACAGAAACTCTGGCACAAAAAAAAAATCTATGCAAGGCTGAACGAAATGACAGACAGGATGGGGCAGGTGAGGTGTACGGGGGAATGATGGAGAGATAGAAAATAGCCAACTGACAGCCGGGGAGTTAATTGACGGAGATTTCTGCTTTAATTTGTTCTCTACTCTCCCCCCTAAACTCAGAGGTAAGCTCATGTGGCGTTCTCGTTCTCTCTAGCTTGAGCTCGTGTGGGCGGCACGCTGAGAGATGCAGATTGGTGGTTCACCTTTGCATCCCTGTGAAGCAGGGGCTCAGGGGTCAAGGTGCATCTGTGCTGCTTGGGGACGCATGCAAACGGAAGTCAAGGGATGGAGTCGATCCATATCTCGCACAACGCAGCCCCGGGGCCTCCAGAGGCTTTCTTGGATGCTTAAGTTCGATATATATACACAAAACAAATAGTTCATCAGAAGTGGAGCAAGTTATTCAGAAGGGACTTTTAAGATAATCCATTTAAGTTCATTTTGAAATATTCATACATAACTATGTACCTAATAATACAAGTAAGAAAGTACACAAGAGGGCAAAACCCAGCAGATCTCAGAACGCAAGGAGGACCCACACACACACATTCCCAAAATTCTCTTGGTTGTGCAATTGGTCACAGTAATTCCGACCGTGACCCATGAGCCAGGCACCAGTTCTCCCTGCCAGACACGGCCTATACACAGACCAATACAGGGCACACATCACAAGCCCACTACACAATGCTATGGGAAACTCACAGGGGACTTGGCTATAAATTATTAATGATAAAGTAGAGCAAAATGGAGGACAGACAGAAAACAGTGAAAAGAATGGGGCCACAGGAGTGAAGGAAAGGTGCACAGAAGGGTAAGGATCATCTTAAAGAGTATTGTGGGTCTTCAATTGTATTTCTTTCGAGGGGCCAATGCCTGGTTAGCTTCAACAGAGTCCCCCGGGTATGAAAACAGAACGTGTACCCTCTTGTTTGTGTGTTGAAGCGGGCATTCATTCTGCCCACATCCTCGTGAGTCTTCTAGAACCGTCTCCGGTTGTTTCTCACTGCCGCGATGTTAATTAGTGGACACCTCATAGCGGAGCTGATCAAATGGGGCAGCGCTAGTATGTAAATTCATATGTAAAAGTTCAGGAGACGAAAACTAGTTTTCTGCATAAGCAGAATGGATGTGTTTATGCTAACGATGCACTGTGGTGGTGAGTGTGTCTATTTTAGCAGATGCAAATCAGACAGCAGCAGCATATACGACAGAGGGAACAAAAAATAAATAAATTGAACAGACACAGCCAGCAGTGAAATGCAGATATACAGGCTCCTATTTAAAACAACAAACACTATAAGGGAGCATATCTGAAAGTCATTATATTGTCAATGGAGCACCATCCTTAGTTGTAGCACCCCCCCTCCAATGTAGCCAAAGTTTGACCCTCAGAAGTGCAGGGTCAGCAGTGTTCCCTCTGGCCCTGCTGACCAACAGATATTCTAATAATCACCTTGGCCTCTGTACTGCCGGGCCTGCAACCCACCAATTCCCTCCCGCCCCATTTTCTCTCCCCCGTGTCTTATCCCGCCGACACCCCCGTCTCCTCCCATCCGGGGGCCTCGAGGAGCGGTGGTGCTCGGATGCGTTAAAACCGCTGGCCCCGTAATCAAACGGGGCTATGTCTCTATGTCAGTTAACAATGCAGCATTTAAACATCAGTGGTATGCAAAGCGGCCGGTGCACAGGGGACGAGACGGGCAGAGGCAGATAGCACAGCGGCAAGGCCTGGACTGGAGCGATAATGAGAGGCAGGAGAACAGCAACGGCCATTTAGCACTACAGCGTCAACGCCGCCGATACCCGCCCGATGATGAGACATGTGGGTTGGGAAGCTGCATCAGCTCCATGACAAGGAGGAATTAATGGTTTGACACATGCCGGTCTCGGCCATACGGGGGGAATCAATCGATATTAGCTGTGTTGAGCCTCCAAAATGGTCACAAGATGGTAGACGATGGCAAAATACAGTAATATACAAGTGAAGTCAATGTATTTATGAAGAACATTTAAAAACAGCCAATGCTGACCAACTGTACACAACTATGTAATTAACAATGAATAAGACAAGAATAAAACACAATGTAAAAAACAAGACCGTGTTAGCATAGTGTCCCAGAATTTACTTGAACGCAAAAGAGTGTGTTTTTAGAAGAGATTTAAATGTATCAGTGGTGGAAGATAATCTGATAGATAAAGGTTCCACAGTCTCAGGGCCACAATAGAAATGGCACGATCACCCTTAGTTATGAAACGCGACGCGGCGGAATAGATAAAAGAAACTGGTTGGACGATCAAAGAGACATATATGGGGCCAATCCATGTAATGCCTTAATAACAAGTAGCAGCACCTTAAAAAAATTAGATATTTGACAGGCAACCAATGAAGGGGAAGCCAGTATCTGAGAGATGTGGTCCCTCTTCCTAGTACCAGTAGACAACCGTCCGGCCGTGTTCTGCACAAGCTGTAGACGTGATTCCAGAGTACAAGGAATTGCAATACTCAATTTGAGAAGAAATAAGTGCATGTTTAACGATTTCCAAGTCCTTATGAGAGAGGAAGGATTTAATCTTAGCGATATTTCTCAGATGAAAAAAGATACATTTGACAACAGAAATTATTTGTTTATAAAATTTAACTGCAGGCTGTAGGTGTCCCGATACCCTGTAGAAAACTTCCATCTTTTGACAGCATGCATGACAGCTCAAACTTCTCCTTCTGTCCAGTGTCTGTGTTCTTTTGCCCATCTAAATCTTTTCATTGTATTGGCCAGTCTGTGATATTCAGTATGGCTTGTTCTTTGTAACCCAGTTTTGCAGAGTTGCCTCTTCAATGTTGACATTAACACTGTTGTTAAGTGGGTACTATTTAACGAAGCTGCCAGTTGAGAAGCTCTGAGGTGTCTGTTTCTCAAACTATCTGCTACAGTATGTACTACGTGTCCTTTTGCTCAGTCGTGCCTCCTTGTGCTCTTTCTATTTTAGTTAGAGCCCATTTGCTCTTTTCTGTAAAAGGAGCAATGCACTGGAACAGACAGCTAATGCAGAATGTGAGGAAACCAAGTGCGGGATGTTTATTAACAAAACACAGGCATCAGTTCAACCACAGGGCAGGACTGTAGGCAAAATAAGACGCAACATGCCAGGGTCAAAAACCAGGAAGACAGTCAGTTTGGAGGAAACAGAACATAGGAATGTGGAAATCAACGGGAAAGACACAAAACCCACAGAAGGAATATGTACTGTATCTTGATGCTAAGACTGCAGCATGTAGACTACACAAACTAAGTTCAACTTTGACCCGACGTTGGTTTGTGGCAGACACATTTCCAGCGTCAGCCCCAAATGTGACTTGTCAGAAACGACGAACAGTGACTTTACTCTGTGTAAAGTTACATAATCAAAGACCAGCGATGTAGCGTCTGTGACGCCACACGGCGTTCCCGACAAAAAGACTAGCATCTCAGATGATTTTTTATTTTTCAGTAACTCCTACGACATACAAAATGCTCTTTCTTGCACAATGCACATATGAACTCTATCGAAGAGAGGTGGATGATACTACTGATATTGTCTGGTAGAATATGGCATGGAACAAGTTAACTGAAGAAAGGTTCATTACGGTGTGGCAACTGGTCCCTTTTTCATGTTTCTTCAAGAGAGTAGGCTACAGTTACAGTCAAAAAGTTCAATGAGCAACCAGTGAGCTAGCTATAGCTGGTTAAGTTAGGCTAGGTTACCATTCCCAAAGGAGTATCAGTAGGCACAACACAAGGCTGCTGTGCAAGCATCACATTCTTGACCTCTCATTCCCGACAACACACGAGCTCAACTGCAAGTTGCAACTTCTGTATTTTGAACGACAGAATATGACGATAGGTTGGTGTCATACGTGTAGTGGCCCCAACAAAGACACATCAAGAATGAATGCCACAATGAATATAATCTGACATGGTGACAGTATTTGAAAGACGAAAGTGCTGTGTAGTCTGATCCTGGCATAACAAGACCTTGCTGTGAACGGGAGTGAGAGTTACATTGTATACTGTGACTGACAGTGAGAAAACTATGGCAACGTGATTGGATGTGATGAACTAACTGGTGTGTGTTAACAGAACAAGGAAGTCAGTAAAGACTCAGAGGAAGTTAAGCTACGGGGCGGAGCTGGAGTTTTGTTGGTAGCACAGGCAAGTGGATATTACATACACAATGTAGGAGATCTTCAGTTTCTTAGGAATGTATCACATTGTATTGCCTTGATTTCTCAGAACAAGAAGAGACTGATTTGTTTCAGAAAAAAGTTTCTGACCATTTTAAGCATATAATCAAACACACAAATGCTGATGCTCTAGATATACTCAACTCTAAAGAAAAGCAGTTTATTGCTTCTTTAATCAGCTTTCAGTTTTCAGGTGTAATAACTTAATTGCAATCATTTTCTAATGATCAGTTTGGCTCTTTTGTTGTATAAACTTAGGTTAGCTAACACAAAATTCCATTGGAACATACCTGCCTATATTCGATTCTAAATCACAAAAAAGGGTTACAATAGTATTTGACTACATTACCAATGTCTACACTACACAATGAACACAAAGGACATTCATTAGTGACTTTAACTTTGGATCGGTAGTGAACGTATACGCTAATTATTAAACCCACAAGGCTTCAAGTAACGACTGCGTTATTGAACTGAAAACAACTGTAACATTTAAGCGTGGATCAGATTCACCCTTAAACTCTCACAGTTGCTTTCCGCTGTAATTCAGTCAACACATTCCAAACACGAGTCAAAGGCCCACAGTCAGCAGTGCATTTATTGTGCTGAAAAACATCATGTGACTTTAAAATGCACTCCACTACTTCGTTGACAAACATAAAGATGCATCTTATTATAGCGAGGAGGCTTTATATAACGAAGGTTAGGGTGAGAGGAGTGGACATATTTCCTCTTCCCCGGTCTCCCTCGCTCTACTGCTTGGTTAACCGACTGACCTGCTGTCAAAGGGGCCTTTGTGAGTACACCTTGGCGTGCGGCCAATCAGATCCTCTTGCTTGTCTGTCTCCGGGAGGAAAATGGCGGTCCTGGTATGCCATCGGTGGCAGAAACGCGCTGACAGGCTGACTGCCGAGGCAGGCCTGCCTCACCGTGGGCCGTCCTAAACTATGCCTGAGAAAAATTACCTGCTTGGCCCACGGCCAAGGGGACCCGTTCTCCAAGGGCCCTGTGGTTATTTATCTATTTGCTCCCTTATGCCTCATGCACATTCAGTGGCAACTGTACCAGGCGGTAAAAACATTGTTCTGCCATTCATGCAGGAAGCCAGAATAAATAAAAACACTATTATGTATCAACAACCATATCAAACAAGTTGACATATGTAACCAAGTGCAATTAAACCATTTTCATAATTAGAATTGACTTAAGATAAAAATACATAAAAGTTGTACTCTTACTGAGAAAAATATTTATTTACCAGATCAGGTGTTTAGTGTGTTTGGTTAATAGTAATGGAATTTATAGCCTACGCTAACACAAACAGAATGGGTTGCAGGCCTCAGGCCAAGTGCAAGGAACATTTTGGTCATGCTGAGACAGTAATATATAGCGATATTACATTCTGTTGGGTAAATAACACTAAATGGGATGTCAGTTACCAGTTAAGGACAGGGGTGAAGTAGCAAGGATACAAACCAAAATCACTATCACAAGAGCACAGGCTCGTGCAAAGCCCCTGTTTACCCTAAACAGAGATCACAACTTGTTCACTGTGCGATCCCCACGTTCGCTGACGCCATGTAACACGGAGCGGAGACAAACACAAGCGCTCAACAACGTGCCACTTGTGACACCCCATCTGAGAGAGCAAGTGTTTGGGGATCCTGCTTCAGAAACCAACTTCTGACAGCAGGAAATGATGAAACAGACTGGAGCCAAATTGCATCTTGCACTCCCCAGAACCTGCTAAACCTGCTACAGCCCAGAGCATGCTCGACTCTTCCCCCCCAGACAGACACGCAGAGACACACACACAGACAGAGAGAGAAAGTGCAGAAAAGAGAGAAGGAAAGAGAGAGGGAGCAAGGGAGAGCGTGCATGCAAGAGAAGAGAAGAGCGTGCGTCAGAGAGAGAGATAGAGGGATAGAGAAAGCTAGTGTGAGAGAGAGAGAAGAGAGAGTGATACAGTATAAAGGGATAGAGAGACTAAACGTGTGAATTAGAGAGAGAAAGATAGACACCGTAGAGAGATAAGAATAGAGAAGAAGAATAGAGAGAGCAAGTGTAAGAGAAAGAATAATAAAGGAGAGAGAGTGTGGGAGAGAAAGATTGAGAGCGAGAGAGAGAGCGAGAAAGAGAGAGATTGAGAGAGAGAGCGAGAGAGAGGCCATAAATACAAGCAACAGATAAAGAGTCTTGGAGAGGAGAGGTGATTCTTGGGGTGCGTGCCAAAACATTGGAGGTGTCAGTCTTGGCCAAGCAAACATCAGACCCTGCTATCGCTTACCTGCTATTGTGACCAGAGCGCCAGGACATGGAGTGTGCATACACTGCCTTGCGTGCAGGAAAACACATGGCGTACAAACACACACACACACACAAACTCACTCCAACATGTGTGCACACTGCACGTTTATCTAATGGCACACTCGTTAAATTATGCTCGCGTGCACACACACACACACACACACACAAATTCAACACACACACACGTTCCAACACACTTAACATGCACAGTGCCATTCCACATGTACACGCGTGCGTGCGTGTGTGTGCTCTGGGTGGAGCCGAGACTTGTTCATTTCACACTGCGGGGTGAGCCAGAGAGCAGTAACAGAACCCAGCCATAACACATGCAGATGGGAGGGGGTTAGTCCCCAGTATAGCAGTCCAACTGCCTCACCTATCCACGCCCTCCCTGACTCCCTCCCTGCAAGCCTTTTCACACAGCTATCAATTGTCAGAAGTCCTGTCTCTCTGTGGGCCCGTCTGACACACAGGGCTTAGAGGTTTGCATGCTTTACCTGGGCCAATCTCCCTCGTCATGGCTGTGTTCTCGTTATTTGTACATACACTGGCCAACCGTCACGCCACTACCGCTGACCTCTGACCAAGACCACAACTACTGCTCACATGTGTGTGTGTGTGCACAGTACAGTATGTGCGAGCGTGAGGGGTGTAAAAATAAGCCTTGTTGGATTTAACCTGGCAGCGCAGATCTCTTTTCATATTTCTCCCTCAAAGTGGGGCCCTTTTTATAAAAAAATAAATAAAAAAAGATAAATTTAACCCTCTCGGTTTAGGCAGCAATATCAAAGTCTTGGCACCTTGGTAGGGAGCCCCACACCTCAAACAGCAACACTGTCGGCAGAAATAACCCAAATGAAGGGGAGAAGGGGGCAAGTGCCTCTGCTCAGGCTGCCCACGCAGGAAAATAGCTTGATGGAAGGATAGAGACAGAAAGAGAGGAAGCAAAGGAGCTGAATATAGAGAGGTGTTATCGGCAATCAGTAAAGAAGTAGGTTTTGATGATAATACTAGCGCATAATAGCGCCCCCACACTACACTAACTGGGATTCTTATTAAATTAAGTAAATCAGGCAGGATTGCTGCTCTACAAACATGCGTATTACTTTAAAGGGCAGACAGATACAGCACCTAGAGATATATCTGAAGGGGATTCGTTTTGTCAAGTCCAAGGAATAACTGTGCCGTTCTGAATATGTTGCACATTACACTAGTTATTCTATTCTAGTCTCCAGGCCACAGTGGTGTGTAAAATGAGAGGGAGTGCTGTGTTTTGGGAAATCTAATTTGAGGCCCGTGTTTGTTTTCTTGGCCTTATTTTGCAACAGGGAGGCAGGCTCGTAAGGAGCACAAATCTCTTTTTTCCCCCTCATGGTTTCACAAGAATGTTCAACGTCGACGTCCAAATGAGAAGAAGACTTTGAGACGACACGGAAAACGCTGGCTACTCGCCTAAATAATGCACCACGGTTTCAGCAACGAATTAAGCAAAAATTAGGCAAACAATTGATTGTGAGGTTATCCGCTGTGTCACAGGAACATATGCACACATACGTACATATAGATGTATTCAAAAACCCAGGAACATTAGCAGCCATCTTTCGACACCTAATTGCGACTTGCTTCCCCCGTGGGAGGAGAGAGGGGTCCTCGGTCGATAATTAATCCTCGTTTGGAAAAGTAAATGACATTCATTAGCAGGGAATGGAGCCAAGTGCCATTATTTACATGGCAGTAATCTGGAGCGTGTTGGTGGCACTCTTTTAATGTTACGGAAATAACTCGGCGGACGAGTACATTGCCTTTCTTCCTTTTTCCCGCCCGTCTTCACACCCAGGAACAATTAGGCCCAGGCGAACAGATGGGGACGCCTCTGACTGAGGAAGCGCTTCGAACGCCTCATCTCTTTCTTATCTCGTTCCCTTTACGCACTCATACTGTACAACATGAAGAAATAGAGAAACACACACAAGAAACCCACACACAAATTCAAATACACGTGCACACATGCACTTTATACAGTTAGCACGTGTCCAGGGAAGCGCATTTAGCCATAGAAGTAAACCGATACGGAACAAACATCAACAGACTAAAGTCAAGTCTTTAATGAAAGACACGTGTGGAAGTCAGCTCATAAAAGTGACCTCGATCTACAGTATACAGATAAAAAAAGCAAGGGGGTTTCCTACACAGATGTCTCTTGGTGCTATTCTCGCCAGAAGCTCATATTTGTGCTTGTATAGTTAGCGGTATACTTCACACAGTGTTCAGGGTTGTGTTCGTTCATTTTAAACACGCATAATAATGACCGCATAATAATGACATCTTCTCCAACAGGTCATTTGTTGCACAACACCTGGCCTCACAATGGTGCTAGGGTCTGGAAAGATGTACGTTAGGCTTCTTTGTGTCCGTTTGTGCCTGACAGTACTGTCAGGCACAAACGGACACAAAGAAGCCTAACACAAAGCCGTCCGCCGTATTACCCGTAACTCGCCAGACATCAAAACGAAGAAGGGAAATGTTGCCTTTGACACACTATACAGTAGTTAGTTGTCACAGTAAACCAAAGTGTAATGGCAAAAGGACAAGAGTAGAGATGTTCCAGTTTGACACAGGGATCCAACGTCTCTCAGTAAACGCTGGGCCTGCTGACCTGAATCCCGATGGTGGGGGCGGAGGGGATGGGGTTCGCTCACTTTGTCAGGCAGCAGGTTACAGCCATGGAAATTGACACGCCTGCTATTGTTCAACCTGTTACCAATCTTTGTCCCTCCAAGTACAATGATTAAGAAATGAATCCTCTGAGGACGGGGAGACAAATATAGGAGTGACAGGAGTGAACGCACGCACACATCGATCCTTCAGTTTCAGCATGCCCCGAGCTGTCTTGGGTACGGTGGGGGGGGGGGGGGGGGGGACAATACCCAACCATT
>JAODVN010202310.1:0-12300 GCA_025434125.1 Chologaster cornuta
ATAACATTGCGCAAACTGTTCTTATCCTTAATGGTAAGCCCATTGAACCAACAGAAGCAAGAAAAGGTTAAGATGCTTTCAATAAAGGAGCAATAAAGGTTATTTAAGATCTTAACACTAACATTAAAAGAGTTTAGCTTCCTCAGTAAGTAGTGACAACAATGGCTAGCTTCCAGGAACAGTTTTGAGCTTCCTAGATCCGCCATTGTTGTGAAATAGCGGCCCATTTGAGTGAACTCTCTTCTACATGGCTCTGCTTATCCCCCGTCCAGATGCCCCCCAGCAGCCGACAGCGCCCCCCGCTGGCCTGGCCCCCAGCCTGACTCCCGCCACTCAGCCCTCCATCTCGCTGCTTACAGACGCCGTCGGCCACGACGACGCCGCCGGGCGTCTCAGCGTGGAGTCGCTCACGCTGCTGCCCCCTGCTGAATGCCCGCTGCTACTGCAGCCCCCCCGGCCCCCCCAGCCAGAGGAGGAGGGGGGTCCGGCCATGGACATCCTCCCCATGGCAACGCATGCTGAAGAGACACACACAGACACACACAGAGAGACACACACACCTGACTCTGCAGAGGTGGACTAGACACACACACACAGCAACACGTTTTAAAGCTACATGAACAAGCCGTATATTTTCATGTTGTGTGTGTGTGTGTGTGTGTGTGCTTATATTTTGAGAGCGCACAAGCAACCAACATTACTAACACACATACACACATTAAGCTTTCAGACCAACAGTTACTGCCATTTGGAACACTGCATGTGTATCTGTGTATGTGTGTATGTGTGTGTGTGTGTGTGTGTGTCAGTGTAGCTGTGTGTGTGTGTGTGTGTGTGTGTGTGTGTGTGTGTGTGTGTGTCAGTGTAGCTGAATGTGTGTGTGTCTGTGTAGCTGAGTGTGTGTGTGTGTGTGTGTGGCTGTGTATCTGTGTGTGTGTGTGTGTGTGTGTGTGTATGTGTGTTAGTGTAGCTGAATGTGTGTGTGTGGCTGTGTATCTGTGTGTGTGTGTGTGTGTGTGTGTGTCAGTGTAGCTGAGTGTGTTTGTGTGTATCTTGATGTGTGCGTACATGTGTGTGTGTGTGTGTTATTTCTATTTAAATGATGATTTATCACTGGAGACACTCAGCAGAATGGACCGGTCATTTACAACCAGCGCGCGCACACACACACCTGTAACACCAGCAAGCTAGTTCCTGTCTAGGAAGCAGATTGATTCATACACTGACAGTTCTACCACCAGATAAGACATGTTTCCGAGCACTCAGCTCAAATAGGAAGTTGACTATTAGATTAGTGACATTGGTTAATAAATACGTAAAAAGACATATCTCCACAATGGAGTCAAAATTAGAATGAGAAATAACAAAAATTATTAAGATGGTGTTGAACTTGAGCATCTGGTGGAATTCAGATTGAATGTTTTGACAACATTTTTCTCGGTGTTAAATTAATAAATATTTCCGTTTTAGATTGAAAAGGAAATACAGTTCAAATTTTCCTCTGCAAGAACCGTATTTTTCTTGGTGTCCGAGGAAACTTGTATTTTAAATCGCTGGTCGGTTAGTGCCCTTCTGCCATGACAACATGGGTGTGATATTTTGTTATCACTTACTGTTCTGAGTAGAATGCAGCTGGGAAATTATAAATTCTTCGTCGTAAATAGTTGTCCCATGTGAGAAAACCCAAGCGTTATTCCTGCAGTGCTTTTAGCCAGATAACCAGTGAACCAAGGACCCAATGAACTCCAATTAGCAGCACAAACCGAACCCGAACTCACAACACGATGCCCTTTACCGGGATAAGACACTCCTCAAGGCTGCGGTGGCATTGCATCAGCTGTTCCTAGAAGCCAGTGTCATTTAATTCAAGTTTCACTCTCCTCTGGACGGGCCAGTCCCAGCAATACTGTTCTCCTAGCTTCTTTGTTGTCCTGTTTTCCCGCCTGGCAACTGTAAATAAGGATTGCTATGATATCATTGTTCTGAGAAGGTTGTGTGTGTATGTATGTTTGGTGGGGGGATCTGATAAATAGGTCACCATGGTAACCACAAGTGGAAGGGCCTACCCGTCATCGAATGTCTTTTAAGAGGAAGTGTTAAAATGGATTTGTAAAAGGAAAAGAATAGTTATTTTGTATTTTCTAACATGTTGTCACCAGGGAAGGTTTTCAACATCACTCTCCCGTCACTTTGTAGAGTAACCTTCGGTAACCATCGGTAACCTCAGTAACTATTGGTAACCTTAGGAAATGGCCATAAGAACATTCTTTGCCATGCCTGTCATTTTCACAATGGTCATAATGGGTTAAGACTGCAGTGTTTCTGTATCTAACATGTTTGTACGCTATGTAAATGCTTTTAAAACCTGTAATTATTAACTGACTGACAGAGATGATAATGAAATAACTGCAATAAATTATTCTACGTAAGAGGTGCCCATGTCATTTCTCTGTTTCTCAGCCAAATAATATATCCAATGATATTCTACAGACAAGAGTAAGAGCCTGTGTAAAGAGAAGCAGGCAGGAGACATTTGTGGTTTGTATGAACAACAGCTCTGAGTACAGCTTACACAGGTGCTCTTGTAAGAGGTTATTGTAATTCCTGTGTGTGTGCGGTTGACGCAGAACAAGCACTTGTCTCCTGTGACCTGTAGACAAACCTTGCATGTAAACTGGTGTGCGGCTAGGGCTGTTTTTAGCACTTCTCTTCACAGAAGTCAGTGTGTGTACCTGTGTGTTCCTGGCACTTTGGAGATGTTATTCTGTCCAAACCACACTGGCAGCACAGCGCATTTCATATTGGTCTCATGTCTAATAGTCACTTAAAGAAGCTCATAGTCACTCCAGGAAGCCTGTTCAGGTTGCCTAACCTTCAGTACACATTCAACATGTATGTTAAGCGTGTATTTGCCAGGCTTTAATGCCATTCCTATCTTTTGTTGTAGGAAATGAAAGGCCCATAAATTCCTGATTCTTCAGAACTCCGCTGAGAAACCAAAACCAGGTGATCTCTCACTTCCCAAAACACAAGTGGAATGCCCTGAACTCACTTAATCAATGAGATGATTCATCTACAACCCCCTTACACTCACGCACACACTGACCGCTATTTGAAGCAAAGCTCCCGGAATGAGCACTATTTAAAACTGAGCGCGAGCCAAATCTCTTCCCCTTTGTGATACGTATACAGTCAAACAAAGAGTTTCTGAATGAGCCAGCACACATTACGTCAGTGTGTTCATCATGTGTGAGTAGGTCCATGTTGGGCTATGTAGTTTGTCACTGTGCTTATCAAAATACCTTGTACCAAGGAGGTGCGTCTTGGCACCTCATTTTACTCACTCTTATGTCCCTGTGTACTCAAGCTTGTGAGAACAATGCTGCTGTCCTGGCCACACTGGCTCACACACTTAACTATTTCCTTATGTAGGCTGTCTGTCTCTGCTTCTGGTAAGTGTGTGTGAGCGTAACAGTCTTATTTACTATCAGAGGAGCCTCACCCACATTTCACTTTACCATACATGTATGAGTCACCGCGGTAACCGCCAGACACACACACACACACCTTAAACATGTCACAAATACAAAACGAAGTGATTGTGTACATTTTCTTTTTATTATAAATTACAATATGAATAAAAAAGTACAAAAATACTGAACATGGCGGTCTCTCTGCTATATTAGTTGTGTCTCTACATACAGTACTGTTGATAACCTCTGGAATCTCAAACACCTGCTCAGGGATCAGTTACTTTGGCCTGGACCGGAGCCACAGATTCGTACGCCCCCAAACCTAATGTGCAACGGGAGCCGTGTTTGTGCTCGGTCCAGCCAGACCAAAGCAATGGTTAACAGAGTAGTATTGAACACGGGAGAAACCATGTCAGTAACTCACCAGCAACTTTACAAATGGAGGTGCTTTTTCTTTGAAATGCCGACGTATTGAGTTGGAATGCAGCCCGGACATGGCCGTGCCGAGGCAAGTGGAACATTCATTACATCTGTAAACATACACCTTAGAGTCTTCACGACTGCTACAAAGTTGAACCCCGCCCCTCCCGGCACCACAGGAGAGCAAAGTCATCGTCCCCCCGGGCTTCTCCCCAGCGCGGGGGGCGCTTGTTTCGTCCTGTCCCGAGAGAAGGAAGTCCTCTGAGAAAACGTCCTTTGTGTCGGGCTGCACCAGCACAGCGTCAGTCCCGCCCGTGCCCTCGCTGCTCCATCACCCCCGGCGACCGACAGGGCGGTAACCGGTACAGCGGCAACAATGTCCCGTAGCCACGGCGACCACGCGCCGGCTACAGCTTGTAGGGGAACTCTGACAGAAAGTCTCGCAGCACGCGGTTGAGCGGCAGGCCGGCTACAGCCCCGCCCCCGCCGCACGCCTCCACGATGCGCCGCCGGCACATCTCCTGCAGCGTGGCCGGCCGCGTCCTGTAGGGGGCGCTGAGCGAGCGGCGCGCCCCGCTGGCGTAGTGCTCCAGCAGCGCCGGCAGGCTGGGAAAGGAGCGCTCGCTGCCCGCCAGGCCGAAGCGCTGGCGGCGGTACTCGATGCGCACGCTCACCGGGCCGGCGGCCGCGCGGTACGACAGCGTGAAGAACACATGCTTCTGCCGGCTGTCGCGCACCAGGAAGCTGCCCAGCGGGGCGTCCCGCAGCAGGCGGTGGGCCTCCTCCACGCCCAGCGGGCCCCAGTAGAAGCCCCCGCGCTCCAGGGACGCCGCCGTCTCCGTGATGATCTGGTAGTCGCGCAGGCATCGGAACGCCGGGAAGTGTGTGGAGAAGTGGACGGGCGGCGGGGGGGGCGGGTCCCGGGGAAGGGCCTGCTGGACGAGCTGGAGTCTGGTGGAGGAGGATGAGGATGGTGTTGATGGAGACGAGCAAGAGGAGCTGGGCTTGTCATGGCGCTCCACGCTGCCGTCAGCTACCATCCTTCACCAGAGAGGACCTGGCCGTCCTCTCCCATGTCTGAGCGCTCCCACACGCCACCTGCCAATCAAACGCAACAGAGGCGTGAGTACCTGTGCATTCACAGGTGATGCACTGGAAATCTGTAGCCACCAACGTGTGGCGACAGAGGGCGCTGTTGCCTATTTCTGAGTGATCATTCCAACAAAACACTTTAATGCAAACTAAATTAAAACAAAAACGTTATGGAGGGCTTTCATCTCCGTAAGAGCTCGTCTGTGATTGAGCAAACGGTGTTTTAGTCACAATTCCCTCATGAGGGTTCAACAAATATTTAAATTGTATTTTATTGGCTAAACATCCAGGTGTGATTAGGCTACTGTAGTTGTGTTATTAAAACTACGAACCAACATTAGGGCTTATTGTTTACCGCATCATTAAAGTTGACCGAACGATAAAAGATCTGAGGTAACACGCTTCAACGTTCTTCGCATTACTGTGCATGAACCAACCGCAAGACTTGTCGTAGGCTGACTCAAATAATAATAATAATAATAATAATAATAATAATAATGTATAATAACTTATGATCATCATTAAAAACCAATATAAATCAGTAGCATATTTACTGAGTAATTCATTGATACACCTAAAACCATGGTGTTTTGTATGTTGTATACAACATATCCTCAACACACATCTTATCAACATGAGTGGAAGGCAATATTACAATAATGTATATTCGCATCACTGAGTGGAATGCTGTGCAAACTTTTTCATCTAGGCCTATCTGTCGTGTACACACACACAGAGGCATGCACACTGCACAGAATTGTCATATGCTTCAGATTTATTTCACTGCGATTGACTCAAAGTGAGCACTGAACTGCGGGTAACAGAAGTTAGGTCCATAGCCTACGTAGTATATCGAATATCCTAAATCCTCCTACATTATGCTATTCAGACGCTTTGTCTTTAACCGCTACGTCGCACAAACGTTAGGAACGCAAAGCCTATTTGACCCTTACGTGATTTCATGCACGATAAAAGGCAAACCGCATAGTACAAAATGTACACGATTTGACATTGTATTAGCCTATAGAAAAATACTATTTCTGCAAGGGAAGAATGAAAGGCAACTCAATGCAGGGTGCAGCCGCCAACAGATCCTGTCAACGTTAGTCCTTACCGTTTTGAGTAAATCGAGTAATATATTCCAGAGGTAAATCCACAATCCTAGCGTGAACCGAGTAGACGGTCGGTGATCTCTCTCGTAGCCTACCAGCTTTAGTCTGCGGCTGGTTTACCGGCGTCACTTGGGTCTTATACTGTCACCGCCCATCAAGCGAAACTGAAACTCTCTTTTCTGTGAAGTGAAGCTCTTATAATAAACTGCGAAAAATACGATCAGCTCGTGACAATGAAGCACACACTGTACCATTAACACCAGTTGTGGTTTATCATACACAATACTGTTTACCATCAACAATATCTTATCTAAAACGGGATTACATTTTATTGGCGTTGGAAATAATGGGATAGATTTAATGGATTATCAAGATTAATGTCTCCCCTTTGATGAAAACTAACTTTTTAATCAAAGCCATTGTTTCCCCAATAAAATGAAACTCTTAGTACCATATTGCTAATGCTTTTCTCACTATATTATGATTCAGGCTAATCTGCTGATATTGTCCTTTTAGTGTCCATTTCACGGAAGAGCTGAATGTCCTGACTAAATTATGAGTCAAGGCGATTTGACAAAGAACTGCTGTTTCTCCAGTGGCTCTGAGTAGGAAGGATGTATTTATCACATTTAAGTTACTGGCAACTAGAAATAGGAAATGCATATGTGTTACTGTAGATCCAACATATTCATAGTCGAAATGTACTTAATGGAAAACAGAAAGATCTTCATATAGTAATTCTGATGTGCTTCAGGTGCATCACCACAGAGCATTGGCAGAAATTAGACCTGCAACCTGGTCAGGTAAACTATTTGCACATGAGGTTAAGAGAGCTAACCGTACCCATGACAACCCAGGAAGTTACACAGTAAGCCTGCATTAATATCCTAAGCAGTGTTCTTTATGAATATCAGTAACCGTGACAACCCATACAGTGCTGTGTTCCTGCTGCAGCCATCTGGTTGGAGGTCAAAGGTCAGGCTGTGCAGCTATTAGGCCCCTGGGCTCCTTGACTTTCTGTTCTTCAGCATTGTTGAGTTATGTTGCTGCTGGTGGTCTGGGCTCTTTGCAAAGCACACGCACACACACACACGCACACACGCACGCACACACACACACACACACATACGCATGCACACACACACACACACACACACACGCACATACATGTACGCATGCAAACACACACACACACATACGCATGCAAACACACGCACACACACACACACAGACGCACACACACACACATGCACTGATACACGGGCACGCACGCACACACACACACACACACACGAGCTGACACGCATGTGTGCACACACACACACATCCATGTAAAAAATGCATGAGTTTCATTTCTGTGGAACGGAGAGTAACCCTAGACTGCAGTCAACAGAGTTAAGGACCAGCCCAAGGTCTGTCCTGCCCTGGGTGGCTAGCCGACATGCATATGTCATGATGCACAACATTCTAATGAAGGACATAATAGTTACTATAACAGTCAGTTATTGTCTTGTGTGCGTGTGAGAGGCTAGTGCTCCAGTGTGAGTGACATCTAGTGGCAGACACTCGCATAGCCCCTCTTTAATGTTCATCTATGTAAAGAAAAGAAGAACACTAATGCACGCTGTGTCCACTTGAGGCGTAGCAGCATAGAGAGCGCCCAGCGCTGAGTTAAACTGAAAGCTAAAGAGCGCCGGCGCTCAGCAAGCACTGCAAGTGCTGAACTACATTTGGTTTGTGTTGAAAATGGCGCTAAAGGCACATTTGGTGGACAGGCCCTTGGCTTTAGCACACAGAACCCTTGTGACTGACAGACTGAAGCTCAAAGAAGTCTCACTTTGAAGTTTTACTATCGCTTTCGGTCTGTTTGTACATGTTCATGATGGTACGATATGAATTGTCTAATTACTGTACGCGTGGAATAATGATGCTATTGTTCTGTTTTCTATGCATTTTGTCATATAGTTATCTGGTTTGTGTGCAGCAGTGTAAAATATACTGTATAACTTGCTGGCTACATGCTAATTTAGATGATCGACCATCAGGTTAATCCCCTCAAATGTTTCTGATCACGACCCGGTTTACTACATGCATAGCCCACTGACATCTCTAGGAGTGGGTAAAGCTACTGTAGCCTATGGCTTTAACGAAGAAGTAAAGAGACTGTGAATGCATGAGGGATTATCTTTTGTATGTATGGCAAGTTTGGCAACCTACTGAACAGGGAAGAACATGTAGTAACAGATTACGTCTTTGAAAATCTAACTAATAATTGATTACTTGAATTGCAAAACTAGCACGTTACGTTAATCATTACAACAAAAAACGAATTTGAGTACTATGTTACTTCTTAACATGTTACTCCCAACACTGGTTATGAGTGAAGCTGGCAGAACAAAGGTACAGGCAGAGCAAAGCGTGATACATCTTAAAACAGGCAGAGCAAAGCGTGCCACATGTTAAAACAGGCAGAGCAAAGTGTGATACATCTTAGAGCTTCTCACATATTCCAAAAGGCAAGTCAGGTTCAGGATGTATTCACTAATTCACACAAATTATACATTTGCAGCCCCCCAGTGATCTATTGTTATTTAGACAGAAACTCAAAAATGGATGTTGCTGAGGAGGCGAATACAGTTACTCTATACATGTATTTGTTTCAATCTGTTTTCATAAATACATGAAATTGAAAAAGCTGAATGACTGATCTTGCTTAATAACATATACAATAGACCAGGTCCACTCAACTCCGGTCCTGGAGGGCCGCTGCATGTTTTAGATCTCTCCCTGCTCCAACACACCTGACCTTAAGGTGGTTAGAAGCCTGATAACGACCTGTTCTGTTGAACCAGGCATGTTGGAGCAGGGAGAGATCTAAAACATGCAGGGTGCGGCCTTCCAGGACCGGAGTTGAATAGCCCTGCTATAGAATATAGGATTAAGGCTAATGCAGAGAGAAAGCCCTGCGTGTCACTCCTAAATGAGCTCCTAGCTCAACATCGTGGCGAAAACATTTCTCTTTTCTTTTCATCACTATCCAGAAAGCTGTTCAATACAGGCTACTATTCTATCATAAAATAAGATGAGCGCCATCTAGAGCTCAGATCCGTATCAAAGAGTGATATGCACACAGCTCTGACTATGGCTCAGTCTCGCCTGTTGGTTCAGATCGGGCTAGGACAGAACTGTGTTTGGCTCGGCCCCTGTCAGGTTCAACTTGTCAGGCCTGATAAAAGCTCTAGGCCTGCTAGACCTACGCCTGTGTCACGCAGGTGCTGAAATAGAGAGTATCTATCAAAGTTGCTGAGCCACTTCAGCTTCGTGAAGTCCGCTAAGCTAACCCGCTAAAAACATATTGAAATATTAACATGGATATCATTTAGCCTATTATCTCATCAACGTGATTATATTAGGCAATAGGCTAATGTCATATATGATCATTCCCTCCAGGAAATATGCGACACTTGGTTCATTATAACTCTGTTTTCGGTTATCACCTCCACCACCGTCGAACTACGATAAACGTAAAGTTAGACGGTTCACATGTTTTAAACCAATACGAAATATGAATACAGATACAAACAAGACCAAGAGGGAATGAGGGAATATTGAAGAAGACATTATCTTAATTAACTTAATAACTTAATAACTTTGTAATGTGTCTGCATCCACGCTGCTTCACCTGTACATTGTCCTTTTTGGTGTCATGTGTATGTACGCCCCCACAAAATGCAGGCGATCTCTAGTTCCCATGTTCATAATCAAATCAAGAAACAATAATGAATTAAAACAAATCCAGTATGGCACATGTAAACACAAATGATTATGCTCATGGCAGTCACATGGATCAAAAATATTGGTTTATATGCCTGATACTATGACTATAAACGTATTACAGCGGACATACAGTTTGCACAGATATGTAAACAGAGTTTGTTCCACACGGTACTCAAACCAGCCTCCCATGTTAAGGACACCAGGCCACGCTGTAACACATGGTCAGCAGTGAAACGCGTGTGTGCTATGGATATAGCGGCCATACAGAATCATTTAGCTGACAAACACGAATACAAATAGTGGGCTCTCTTCACACCCCTAGTGTGTGTACACATGCGTGTGTGTGTGTACCAGTAGGTACAGTAGGTGTGTGCTTGTGTGTGTGTACGAGTAGGTGCGTGTGTGTGTGTGTTCGAGTAGGTGTGTGTGTGTGTGTGTGTGCGTGCGCGCGGCCCACAGAGCATTCTGCTCTGAGAGGCTAGTGCTCCAGTGAGTGACATCTAGTGGCAGACACTCACATAGCGCCTCATGTGCATCAGTGTGCACCCAATATGCAGGAGAAGTGGAAAAGAAAGAAAAAGTGCATCTAAACCCTTGTGACCAACTTTTACTATCGATTCTGTCTGTCTGTGAGTTAAAGACGGAACAGGCCTGTAATTCAGACTCATAAAACAGATAAAAGCGGTAAACGTGCGTGTTTATGTGTGTGTGTGTGTGTGTGTGTGTGTGTGTGTGTGTGCCCCCTCCCCAGGAATCACACATGTTTGGCAGGTTCTTGGTGTTGTTAGCCTTAAGCATCCCACAACTGTGGTACCGGCCCAGTGGAGGGGGGGGGGGGCATGAAACCCAGTGTTTTCCTTATGAGGAAGTTGCTCTGTAACTTTTCTGATGCCTTCATCTGAATGTTAATAATACATAGTCATATGAAAGTGTAATTCCTCTAAATGGGGAAGTCTGGCCCAAAGCAGGAGTTTTGGCTGGTACCAGATAAACAGCAGGTTAAAGGCTAATGGTGACTATATGTACGGGGATTCACAACCTTGAGGTCAAAGTGAATGTCTAAATTGTTCTCTTGTGTGCTCCATTAACGCTGATTATTTATTTATCCTGTCCGGCAACTTTATAAGCTATTAACTCACTTCCTTAAATGCAAATTTGGACATTTCTGAACTTGGATGAACAGGAAATAACCTACATAATGCTGTTAGTTTAGATTATTTGGAATTATGACTAGTTCCTTATAGCTGGTTACACCCATCTGTTAGTGAAAATTAGAATGTTTTAAAGTTTTAGGGTTGGAAGTTATAATACAGCTCAGTTCCTCATATTTGTCATACATCTCAACTTTCTGGGAGGAAGAGGATAACATTTGTCACACACACAAAGAATAGTGTAATTATAAGAGATTCCAATGAGAGAACAGCGAGTCCTCCAGCCATGCCACCAGTGACTGCCCCAACTGCTCGTCTCTTCTGTCGGGCATGCTACGATCTGCAGAGCTCTACACAGCTGCTAATATTAGTTTTACAGTCTACACTGGCGTAAGAGGCTGTTACATAATACGTGTGTTCTGTTGCATTCAAGTCAATCTGATGACGTGCAGGCTGCTGCCCTTCATTGTGTTTATAGTGTTTTATAACCATTAATTAGGTGCAGTCAAATAGATATGCTGTACAGCCTCTAAATGCACGATAGCCTAATATGCCGTGCGTAACACACATGTATTTTGAACAGGTTGAGAATACCTTGTGTGCGCAAAGGAAACTCAATCTGCATATTGTGGTTGTAAAACCATCCGTAAGACTGATAGATAAGAGTTTGACATTTCACTATCTAGGTATGCAGATCAGGTGTTCTGCAGGAGACGCCAGAGGTCTCTGTATTCCGGGAATGTGAAAGTGAAAGTGTTATGGGGAAGGGGCCACGTCGGTGTAATCGCTCGGCAAACCGCCGAACGTTAATTATATTAACTCACTTGCGATAAATGCGTAATTTCTCACAAATTGAATTCTACAGTATGGTCTAATAGACCACTGTCGGCTTTTAGAATAGCGCTTCATATTATAATACATATGAGCCGCACGCCATGCCAATTGTTTCTAGTCACTGGATTTATAAGAATCCTGCAGACAGGGTTAGTTGTCGAAGTAAAAGTGAAAGATATAAAACGAAAACTTGAAAAACAACTAACGGTATCCATTCTTTTTCTTAAACGTACTTTTTTCCAAGAACGTGCATGATGCATACATTGGTTTGCCTTGACTTTGCATATTTTTTGCAGACAACTTTAAACATTGCTCAAACCTCTATCCTTACATAATGAAGTATCGAGTGGTTGGCATGGTGTTTCTTCAGTACAGTAGATGTTTATTTAGCTTTCTTGATAGAAAAACCCGATGAAGATCCAGGCCTGTTATTTATATATA
>JAODVN010202412.1:0-12298 GCA_025434125.1 Chologaster cornuta
TGTATATATATGTATATATATGTATATATATATTGCCCAGCCCTATAAGCCTGACATGGCAACGGATATTATTGCAGTAAAGGATGGAACTATTTGCTCAATACAAATATTTCTTGTATGTGTGTGTCCAGGAGGGTGACCCAGCCCTGAGGAATGCCTCCTTCTCTCTGAGGTCTCCCCAGTCTGGGTGCTCCCCAGCAGGCAGCGACGGGACGTCCAAATGTAAGGCATGGGGGAGAGGGCAAAGGGGTGTGTGGAGGGGAAGCTTAAGTCGAGAGCCTCTGAGTGTCTTTAATGTAATGTATCTAGTTTACTTACTTACTGTTGGTGCTGCCTCCTCCCAGCGGGCTCCCGACCCCTGCTGATCCTGCAGTCGCCCCCTCCGTACGCGGCCTCTCCTCGGGAGGGAGCGCCCGACCAGAAGCAGCAGCAGCAGAGGAAGAAAGGCCCCGCCGTGAAGGAGGAGAAGGACATGTACGACATCGTCAGCTCCCCCAACAAGGACTCCACTAAGCTCACCCTGAAGCTGACCAGGGTCAAGTCCAACGAGTCCGATCCCCCGAGTACGTCCCCGCGCTTCCCTCTCGGGAACTATGTTTGTAGACCTGTGTTGGTGCAGGCTTTGATGGCTTAATAGCTACGCCAACGCTCACCGGTGTCGTCTTCCGACACGGCATCGGAGAATGCACTTCCACATTTAACGTAAAGACACATTGGCGGTGGAGCTAAAAAAGAAAATATAGCCATTTTTTTAAAGTTATGTTTTATAAAAGAAACCGCTAAAACCATAGTGGTTTAATTAATGTGACGGGATTAGGAGCCCCTTAAGTCTAATGATTAGATGTAACCCTAACGCTCAAGGTATAGAACGCCAGTGTCTCTTGACGCCAGCCTGACTAGGCGTTGGCCTTTAGAATCCAGTCTCTTAATGCAGTACGTGTCTACAGGGAAAGCCTCCATTTCATCAGCATGCGCTAACCTGTGCTGTGGTCTCCAGGTGAGCCCGTGCCAGGCATGGAGAACTCTGACAACATGGAGGAGGCGCTGGGCTTTCAGCAGGTGCCTGTTCTCCAGCAGAACCTGGGGGTTCGCCAGCAGCAGCAACCACAGCAGCAACCACAGCAGCAACCACAGCAGCAGCAACAACAACAACAGCAACCGCAGCAGCAGCCAGTCTCCCAGCCTGGCGGCACCAGTGGCCTTCAGCCCCCTTCTTCCCCCTTCGACGATGCAGAGCTGGACACCCTAGCAGAGATTGATAGAATTGAGAGGGAGGCGGCCAGCGAAAAGTGCTCCAAGGAGGTGCAAGACAAAGGTGTGGAGAGAGGGGTCTTCATTATCCTGCTTTGTGGGCTTTTTAAAGATAGCCACCAGTAAATCTCACTCGACTGCTGTTTTCTTATTTACATTTTTCTTTTAGACGGATGTTGGTGGGTAGATTTTTCTGGGGTTTACCTGCTCTTTAGAATGGGCTGACCTTTCATCTTTCCTGTATTTCTTCTTTCTCACCCGTCATCCCTCGACTGCAGACAAGCCATTAAAGAAGAGGAAGCAGGACTCCTTCCCTCTGGAGCCCGGTGCGGGAGGCCCAGGCGGCCCCACCGGAGCCCCTGGCAGCGGGTCAGCAGGAGGGGGCAACGCTGGCAAGCTGACCCCGCAAGAGGCCACCGCGGCTGGGAACGGGGCCAGCCGCCCTCCCCTTATGGTGAGCATCGACCTCCAGCAGGCGGGCCGAGCTGATGGCCAGCTGGACCCCTGTCTGGCTGCCCCGATCCCAGCGCTCGAGGCCCAGCGCTGGCCAGAGGAGCCGGCCACCGGGCCTGCTGCCGCCGAAGGACCGGACACTGTGTTGAGGTTGAAGCCTGAGAGGCGGCCAGACGTGATCAAGAACCGGGTGGATAAACACGACGGCAGGCGGGAAGGCCGGGGCGATGGCCGGGGGGAGACCAAGCACCGGCACGACGGGAAGTCGTCCTCCGATAGACGGGGTGACACGCCCAAGTCGTCCAGCCGGGGGGAGCACACGCGGGACCGGGAACGAGACAGGGAGCGGGACTCGGACCGGGACAGGAGGCACAGGAGCGAGACCGGCGGGGAGGGCAGGGACAGACGTTCGCCCGAGGCCCGGCACCACAGAGAGAAAGAGCGGCTGGGGTTCAGGTCCAGCTCGGCTGGAGAGCCCGGGCGGAGTGGCAGCAGGCACGACGGATCCAAGTCGGCCTCCTCCAGTTCTGCTCCCAAGATTCCCGACTCCTTTCCTGCTCATCTCCTGGGAGGGCAGAGCGGCTCGCTGAAGAACTTCCAGATCCCTAAGGTGATCTGGACTGATCCTAATGCAGTTGTTACTCGTGCACGTAATCACTGCCTGTAATGTCATCCGACAATATCACTTGTATGTTTTAATCGTTGCCATTTTAAGTCATTTCGTTGACTTAGGGAGAAATTTAGAAGGGCTCAAGCAGTGGATGTAAGTGGGTATATTGGGAAGGTTATAAGAACCAGTTGGCTTTAAATAATTGATCGTCTTCACTATAGCTAAATGCAATTCCATTGAATGCAAACATCTTAATCACACATCTAATAGCAGAAACCTGTTATAGCCACAATCACAGCGACCCCGTTCTGTTTGTGTTCAACAGACACTACATTGATAAGCTAAAGAAAACGCACTCATAAGATGAAAATATCAAATTGCTCTTTGTTTTCAGGTGAAACGCGACAAGGATGGCAATGTGTTAGCAACAGAGAGTCATGTGTGGGCCCAGCCCAAGGTGAAGCTAGAAAGGCTGGGTTTGGTGGAGGACTTTGCCAAGAGGCCTAAGCCCGTAGTCGTTTTGAAGAAGCTCTCCATCGACCAGGTCCAGAGAATTATCCGGCACAGCAAGTCTGGCAAGAACAGGCTCTCAGGAAGGTCTGGCAAAGGTAAGAAGGACATTTCTTCCTTCTCATTTACCAATAGTCTGGTGAGGTCTAGTCAAACCCTAACAACCTCCCTAATACGCAAAAGGATGCTTGACTACGCCACAACCTTGTCGCCTGTTATATTATCAGGTGGTATGGACCACGCAGCCCTGAAGGATCTGCCCCCTAAGCTGCTTGCGGAGATAGAGTCCACCATGCCGCTGTGCGAAAGGGTCAAAATGAACAAGAGGAAACGGAGCACCGTCAACGAGCGGCCTAAATATGCAGAGGTCAGCTCGGATGAAGACTTTGACGCCAACGGAGAATGTAAGTTTCTTGAGTGGTGGAGTATCATTTAGGTGGTGCAGGAAGGTGTTCTGCCGGTTAACCCTATGGCGTTTCCTATGCATGTACGTAACACTGAAGTAACTGTCGTGTGGCTGATCAATGGCCATCAATGCGCGGCTAAACAAACACAACATATGGAGCAGTGCCTATGTCTGTGCCTACAGCTGCAAAGAAGCGTCAACGCCGGGAGAAGGGCGACAAGGCCTGGGATGTTGAGAGGGAGGACAAGGATCCGCGGCGGAGCGGCAGCCACCGGGACAACAGGAGAGGCTCGGGGAGCCGCTACCGGGACTCATCCGACGAGGATTCACCACCGCCCATTATGAGCGATGGTCGGTCTCATTTGTCTTGCTGACATTATGTTTTAATTGAACCGTTGCACACAACGTCTGAATGTTGCAATGCAAAGGTGTGGAGGGAGGGGTTGTTATTATCCTCCTTTGTGGGGCTTATTAAAGGAAAATCCCCAGGAAATCTCACTCAGCTGCTGTTGTTTTTTTTCCTTCTTATTCAATTATTTAGTTTCTTTTTGAAAAGGTTGGTAGCGTACAGGAAGGATGTGTTTTTAAATATCTGGACGACGCCTCTTTTCTTCCTTCAGTTGCCAGAAAGATGAAGATGAAGGAGAAACAGAAAAAGAGGAAAGCGTATGAACCCAAGTTAACTCACGAGGAGCTGATGGACTCCTCCACTTTCAAGAGATTCGTAGCCAGCATTGACAACATACTGGATAATCTTGAGGATGTAGACTTCACCGCTGCAGGTAACCTAATGCGGAGAACATACTTTGAGTAATGTCTTATGTAAAGTAATTTCATCCTTCATTAGAATTATAATCATATTATTATAACATATTTCCTACTCATTAGATGTAAGGGGCTCCTAATCCTGTCACATTAATTAAACCACTATGGGTTTAGCAGTTGCTTTTATAATACATTATTACTTTTGACTACTATTTTAAAAGTTTCGTTTTTTGTACCAGCATTGCTTACTGATGTTCCTGTTGATAAACTGCATTATATTAAGTTGCTGCCGTTCTTTTATTGTCTACAATAACTACATTGTGTTTGTTTTCCTCAGATGATGATGAAATCCCCCAGGAGTTGCTGCTTGGTAAACACCAGCTAAATGATCTGGGCAGTGAATCAGCCAAGATAAAGGCCATGGGCATTTCCAGCAGGGTAATTTGCTTCACAAATATGTCAAACCCTTTGAACTCAATTTCTCACCCATCATATCCTCGAACGGGATTACAATGCACACTACCGTTGTCGTGGGAGCAACAGCGTTTATTAACCATATGGGAAAATACTTTCTCCTGCTTCTCACCTAAGTAGTAAAATAAAATAAACGCCTAATATAAAAATGTAGGATATTTGACAAAGAAATTACGTTTTGAGACTAGGCATGAAACAATATGAAAAATATTAAAATATCCTGGCCAAAATAATTGCGATAGATATCGCCATTATTTATTATAATATTAAACTATCATATTATTAATACTTATTAATAAATTAAAACATACTGGAATCACTTATCTTATTTTTAGTTAAACAATGATTTGTATTATCATGACACACATGTACTGTAGTGTTTTGTGTGATTTTAGTTTTGTTTTGAAACAAGTTTTTCAACCAATCCGATTGATCTTTTTTTATGTGGGGGACACAATGGGCAAGCCGAGCCTTCAGCCATGGTGGGTACTGAATGGAAAGATGCAGGCTAATGCATACATTAGCAAATCAATACAATTGGACTGTAGAACTGAGCTATACAGCTCTTTTTTTTCCCAAGTCAGTTGTAAAAATATTTATTCTTATGCAAGGAAGTTCATAATTATCACAATAATGAACATTCACCACGATACGATTTAAGGTCAGTATTTTTATTGCGATACATAATAATCTTGTATATCATTTTTACTACAACTAACGTGCTTTCCTATTGGCAATGGTAAATGGTAATCCAGTATGGCTCTTCAAAGTTCTGGTCTGATCACTGTTGCTCTCTCTGTGGCAGATCTCATCAGACAAGTTGGTCAAGCTGTTGAACATTCTTGAGAAGAATATCCAAGATGGGTCCAAACTCACTACCCTGATGAATCATGTGAGTTTTTACACTATGTTTGTAGGGGGATGTCATGAATGCCAATTCACTATTCCTTACTGGACTGATTGTTGACTTTCAGCCATACGCTCATGGATTCACTTCCTAGCAACTGTGTGCCCGTGATACCTCACTCCTTTGCTCAGTGATTTTAAGGGCAAGATTGTGCTAGTGGTTAGGCTGGTTGACTTGCAGCCACAAATGTCCTGGTTGCCATCATGCATACAGCATTCTTGGAGGAAGAACCCTAACACAATCTCCCTAACACTAAGTCTCTTAAGATAAACGTGCGCAAAATGACCATATAGTATTTCGTTTTTACATGAATTACTTTTGTGTTATAGCGGTCATAAATTGTCAATGTAAACATTTAAATACCTTGTTAGTTTTTCACGAGGAGAAAAAATGATTACAAAGTAGTGTGTGTGTGTGTGTGTGTGAACCGAGAGGGCCCGAACGCTTTGCTGTGTGTGTGTGTGTGTGCGTGGGGGGGGAAGGCATGCTTTCTTTTTGTGGTGAGAGGTGATGGGAAGGCACCGACTTCTTGGCCTGACTAGTATTAATAAACACACAGATAAGATAAGCATGCCGCAGTAGAGACACCAGCCCACACCGACATGTGCACTGGGTCATACAAACACAAGGCAAATAGGCCGAATGAGATGAGACGCTCTGCATTTCATTGAGACTACTGCCAGATTTGAAGCTGGCGTATCTTAACTTGCCGATTTGTGATGCTGTGCCTTGCACATATTGCTACCAGTATCAGCCAGTGATTCCCCAACATAGCCGATATTACCCTGCCCAAAAATATTTGGCTACAGTCAGTTCACTGGAAGATGGCCAAGCTGCTGTGAGATTTGTGGAAGCTACTCTTTAGCTGCCAGTTTGCATGCTTGCTAACTTTCTCTACGTCTTGTTGTGTGGCAATGCTGCTGAGTCACTGATCGCCTCCCTGTGGTAGCAATTAGTCATTACATTAGTCATGTCTCATAACGTTCTCGCCGAAACTGATCGATAATAGATATACTGATATTTTGTGGGTATCCCTAGTGTCAGTATATGAATGATCTGTCACCCTCCTTAGATTGTTATGCTACATACATTTGCACTGTTTAAATGGTATTGGTACAATTGTACAAATTGATACAAATAGTTAGGGTAAGATTAAGCCCTTTGGGACCTGTATACTTGGTTGTGATGAGCTTGTATCGGGAAGTGTGGGGGGGGGGGTCAACCCTCTTGTAGCTGGATCCGGAAGCTAAAGAGTTAATCAAAACATCTCGTCCTCTCAGGACCACGACGCAGAAGATGAGGAGCGGTTGTGGAGGGACCTCATAATGGAGCGAGTCACCAAGTCCGCTGACGCCTGTCTGACTGCCCTCCACATCATGACCTCTGCCCGCATGCCCAAGGCCGTCTACATTGAGGATGTCATAGAGAGGGTTCTCCAGTTCACCAAGTTCCACCTGCAGAACACACTGTATCCGCAGTACGACCCTGTCTACAGGGTGGACCCACACGGAGGTGAGCGTCACGTCACTGTGAATACTTTGGCTGAGAAGCTGCTGAACGTGCTATTGCACTGTTCTGTTGTTCTTGCAATTGACTAATGTAATCTAATCTAAAAGCTATGCAGCTGTGGGAAATAATGAAGAGAAAATGTAACATGTTATAACATAATACACAAATGTATTATTTGTGCATTTTCTATTTAATTTAATCTACAAAATGTTATTCATTGTTTGTCGTTTTTTTATTTTGTGTTTTCTGTCGATGGCACACAAATGGACGAAGCACACTTGACTAGAGTGCAAATGCATGGAAGCTAAATGTGGGCGTGGCTCTACGTCCCAATGCAGATTTATTTTACCGGAGGATGAGAAATAACACATAGCAGCCAAGCCAACCAACAATGTGATGACGGTGTAGTTATTTGGAAGAAATGCTATTGGCTATTAGCCTTCATTTTATAAGCCGTTGTACAATGTAAGGTAGCTTGCAGAGTGTCCTTGTGTCAAAGGGAAAAAACCCACACGCCTGTTTGCTCCTTTGGTATAGGTGGCTTGTTGAGCTCCAAGGCGAAGCGAGCTAAGTGCTCCACACACAAGCAGCGTGTGATCGTCATGCTGTACAACAAGGTGTGTGACATCGTCAGCAACATATCAGAGCTGTTGGAGATCCAGCTGCTTACGGACACCACCATTCTCCAGGTGAGAACAAATTGCACTTTGCACTCACTCATTTATTAATGCAAATCAATTGTATCGAAATGGAACTAGTTTTCGCAAGTTCTCGCATCCTTTCGTCTTATTGCATCTCTTTACCTTTGATTCATACAGGTTTCCTCCATGGGAATTACGCCCTTTTTTGTGGAGAACGTCAGTGAATTGCAGCTGTGTGCTATCAAACTGGTTACAGCTGTAAGTGATCTGTTATTTGTATATCTGTTTTGTATTTAGCAGGGTTTACATGTTCATGATTGTGTTTATGTTCCGTGTTTATGTATGTAAGTGTTGTTTCTAGTGTTTATTGGATTATCATAACCCCTTATCACTGGTAAGCAGTCATTGAGATGGTCCACACTAACCCATTGACCCGTGTTCCTTGGCACCCAGGTGTTCTCACGCTATGAGAAGCATCGGCAGCTCATCCTGGAAGAGATCTTCACCTCTTTGGCCAGGCTACCCACTAGCAAACGCTCTTTAAGGAATTTTAGGTACGGTATTGTGTAGCAGTGCATCAGTTTTGGGAAATTAGTCTTCAAGTGTGCATGTTAGATGTTATGGTGCACATTATTTCAATTTAGTATTGTTATGTTGTGAAAATATGCAGTTTATTTTGTGGGGACCTGAGAAACATTAGCTTTTTGGCTTAGTTGTGTTTGATTTAGACAGAAAAGTAAGATGTGTGGCTGTGGAAGCTAACGACATAATAGAGACTGAAGAGAAGGGAGGCAATGGTGGGAAGTCTTTCTGGATGAGTTTTGACTGATTTGGGGGCGGAGGAAAATATGCGATCTCCTAGTGCAACCCAATGGCAATAATCTCAATAAGATAACACATTGCCTCATTTACTAGGGGTGACTAATGGAATCGTACAGTCATATTGATTAACTTCAGTTGAAGTGCATTAGTTGCTGTGCTTGAACACCAGAGGGGTAGAGAATAGGGGTGGGGGGTAGAGAGTAACGCCAGCTTGTCAGCACTAGTGCGGGAGTAGCTTATACTTTCTCAGTCCCAATCCAAGGGAGCTTCCCTTTTAGAGTCATGCATTGAGGCAGACTGACTCTGTCCCCTGACCTTGCTTGTAGGCTGAACAGCTCCGACCAGGATGGAGAGCCGCTGTTCATCCAGATGGTGACAGCCCTGGTGCTGCAGCTCATCCAGTGCGTGGTGCACCTGCCCAACGACAAGTACAGCCTAGACGACTACGACAGCAAGGTGAGAGCTCACACTCGTGGCCTTGACTGACGGCATGCGTGGCATTGTGTGTCGCGTCTCGCATTCACGTTTGGCCGCTCACCGCTGTCGTTTTAAGGTGGACCAGGACGTGCTGATAACCAACTCCTACGAAACGGCCATGAGGACGGCACAGAACTTCCTCTCAGTGTTTCTCAAAAAGTAAAGAGCCTTGAAGCCCGCACAACAGACAATGTCAGCTCCACGCTGCTTGCTGTCCCTTGCTTCACATCACTGATTTCCTCCTCCTCTTCTCCTCCCAGGTGTGGCAGTAAGCAAGGGGAGGAGGACTACCGGCCTTTGTTTGAGAACTTTGTGCAGGACCTGCTGTCTACTGTCAACAAGCCAGAGTGGCCTGCCGCCGAGCTGCTGCTCAGTCTTCTGGGCAGATTACTGGTATGTGGCTTTTACTATTCCTAATGGGGCTTTGCATGGTAGCGGGCACGGTGCAGTAGGGATGTGCAGACAGCCCAGTGTTTGTATCCGTTAAGGCAGCACAGTTATTGTAATCGTGTGAAAGTGCAAATAGGCAGAATTTCTCCAACGTTCTTGTGGAGAAGAGGCAAGGGTGTGCCAGAAAGTGTTACTCGGCTATTAAAGCCACTTTTTCTATCCAGCGTGGCATCTACAATCGTGCAACATGCATGCAGTGTATTACATTTGCATGCCTATTTTTTTTTTCAATCTGGCTTCACTGCTTTTTTTCCTCTACTAGCCTCTCGTCTCTTTCCTGCTCTAGTATTGCTTCCTGTCACGTCAGCATTTTAAGTAATAGCTGTGAGTCACTCACTATTGACCTAAATAAATATATTAAGCAACCACGTCTAAATTGTCTTGCTGCTTGGCGATATTCAAAAGGGTTATTTATACATGCGCTTGCTACATTCTATTTTTGTTCTTGTAACCCCAGAATTTTCCATTACAGCAACGCAAGAAATGTGCATGTTGTCTCAGTGCAAAATTGCATTGTTGTGGATTGTTGTATTGACAGTTTTTATTAAAAAAACGGTATAAATCAAATTACTCTTACCGCATTACTCTTACCTAAAAGGCATGTAAAGTACTTTTGCATAAATAAGAATATTTAACATTGTACAAGGGCAGTCAAACATCAACACATGCGTGTGGATAGTGTCACAAGATATGTCTATATAATAATCCATTGCTAACAGACCTCACCAGTCTATTAGCAGTTCAGTCGGGAGCACTTCCGTGTCTAATATTCCAAGTGAATAGGTTCACAGAATGGAATTTTTCTTGTTGTTTAGGGTTAATCCATGTGCTTATTGTATTCATTGCCAATACATTGAGCTTTTGGCATACATTTCAGATATGTTGAAGTCTTTGTTTTCAAGTTATGTGCTGTTTGCTAACTGTTAAAAGTCAACTACCGGTGCAGATTACACGCACCACGGCTAGGTTTGTACCTTTTCGTTAGCAAGTTACCCTTTCCCTTAGAAACTTTGTGCAAGATAGTCATTTTAATAGGTCATATTTTATAGATATTTTAACAGTATCTATATAAAATAAGAAGAATATCGAAAACGCCACTAATTTAGAGAAAAGCGCTTAGACCCAGAAGTCCATATATGGGCATACTGACGTACAACTGGAGAAGTCTATGCTAGCTCACTAGATTATTACTGTTAACTTTCATTATCAGATATTTCTCACTGGAAGATAGCATTCTAGTAGTGAACTAGATTATTTTCTTTCTTCAGATGTTGCTGGAGGGATAGACTGCTCCATATTGGTGTGATTTGATTCATACCCTTAGAATGTTGACCTCCAGGCAACAGTGTGAGAGCAGCTTTCCTCTCTTATTTTCTTATATTTCTCATCCGGCCCTCAGGTGCACCAGTTCAGTAACAAGCAGACAGAGATGGCTCTAAGGGTGGCATCTCTAGACTACCTGGGCACAGTAGCTGCCCGTCTCAGAAAGGATGCAGTGACCAGTAAGATGGACCAGAAGTCCATTGACCGCATCCTGCAGGAGGTACGTTTAAGTCAAGTGCCCCATTTAACACCAATATCACTTTACATTCAGTTGAGGTGAACAGCCACAGGTTCTTTGGTAATTCCAAATCGGCTCAGTGCTTTTTCTACTGTTGTATTTCTGCAGGCACCAGGTAATGATGAGACCCAGCAACTGCAAAAGGCTCTGCTGGACTACTTGGAAGAGAATGCAGAGACTGATGCCTCATTGGTGGTGAGTTCACCGTAGCGTTACCGTGCCTGATTAGGTGTCAGGAGTGATTTATTTAGAAATGTTCTAGAGGTCGACATGACTTGACAGACCAGATGTCTAGGCTTGTCTAGCAGTCTGTCTAGTAGTAGTAGTAGTAGTCCATTTGTGCATTGGGTACAGAGGGGCGACAGGCGATCCAGAAGTCGCTGGTTCGAACCCCGCTAGCTCCTCACCAAGTGTGGAGGTGTCCCTGAGCAAGACACCTAACCCTGACTGCCCCTGGCGGTTAGTGCCTTTCATGGCAGCTATTGCCATCGGTATATGAATGGGTGAATGTGAGTAGTGCTGTACCAAACAATTTTTTTGTCGATTCATCTATCTATCATTTTTTGGACTAATCGGATAACTACATTATTATCTCTCAATCTTTGTCACCCACATTGGTAACACAGTGTTGTGCAGCCTGCACCACTTTATTTATTACAAAGCCAGGGCAGTGTAGAAACACTAGATTATAGTTTTCAGCATGTACAGAGAATGGACAGCTAGCAGACCAGACAGACAAGTCTTTAATTTATATTAAATCTGCATGAGATTGTTAAAAAAATAAGTGAGTGCATTATACATTTAGCACAAAATAAAGTGAAAAAATTAAATACATTTCAGCAATACCAAAACATTAGTGCAACCTCAAACAAAATCATCTTACAGTAAAATGTGTGCACTAATTCTAGCAGCCAGGAATAACTAAAACTAGTGCATTCTTAAACAAATCTAACACACCCACCAAAGCAGATGCATGAACTCCTCCCCTCTCCTTCTGTCATGTTAGGCTGTTTTAGGACAGTTCTGTTATACCAGTACCGTAGAATCAGACCTATTTGACAACACACAAGTAATATGGCCTACACATTAACATTTGACAACACAATCTCATCAGATCGATGTTTGGTTTATCGACGAGAGGAAAAAGGTAGTGTCCGCTAGTGTTCCTTTAACAGACTGCTTTTTGTTTGCACATGTGGTGTACACGGACACGTAACTTAAACCGGTCCGCTTTTTTACTCCGCTTTAATGAATCTGGGTTCCGGTGTAGCTTTCACTGTGTCCCGCAATGTTTTCGTTGAGGCTTTGTACCAATGCATGTCACGCGTTGCATCTTGCAGAGTGCTAACGCTAACATTGTTAGCTGCTGCTCCCCTGGTATTTACTGCGTCATGGGCTTTAAACTGTAGTGATGGGCATTCCGGCTCTTTTTGGTGAGCCAGCTCTTTAGACTCGGCTCAGC
>JAODVN010202520.1:0-12297 GCA_025434125.1 Chologaster cornuta
AAATACTATCTTATGTCGGAAGATTGTTTCCTATGATGCATGTTGGTGTAACAAAGAGCTATATATAATATATTTCTATATGCTGATTTCAAAACGCGTTCTAATTCCCGCTCATAAACAAGACATGACACTTCCGCATTTTGGGGCGTCGCACCAAACCGCATGTGCAGCCGACGCGCGGCCGACAGACCAGGGCAGAACTCCACACAGAAGCATAAATGTGCCTTAAGTGGAAGCATCTCACTTATTGACCGTCGCTGGTGGGTCAGGGGTCAGGGGTCAGGCCCTCACCTTCATGTCAGGCTGCATGCAGCGGTTGACGCTGGTCGGGCCCCAGGCGGGAGGGCCCCAGGTGGAGGGAGCCAGCAGGGCCTTCTTGTCCTGGTAGAAGGCCTCCAGGGGGGAGTAGTGACCGGGGCTCTGCAGCTGCAGCCTGCACACGCACACACACACACAGAAAACCTTTTACGTTCTACGTTCACACGACTTGTTGTCTACCAGGTCTCCTGCTTTAGCTACAGCCCTCCAGCAGCTGAAGGAGGTGCCCCCTCCCCTTACAGATGTGGTCTCCCAGTACAGATTAACTGCCCCCCCCCTTACAGATGTCACATTCTAGATGCAACCAAACAATCACATGGCTGCAGCATGTTGCATGCAAAGCTACGCACGCATCCACACACACGCATCCACACACACACACACACACATCCACACACATGCATCCACACACACGCACACACATCCACACAGATGCATCCACACACACGCACACACATCCACACACACACATCCACACACACACATCCACACACACACACACACATCCACACACACACACCTGACTTGGTTCTCCAGGAAGTGCATGTAGCGGTACAGCAGGGTGTAGCAGGGACACAGCACGCCCACCGACTTCATGCGCGCCCCGCGCTCACGTGCACTCTCCACGTGCACGTTGGCAAAGCAGGCCAGGCCGAAGTAGCTGCCCTTACGGAAGTATCTGCACACACACGCACGCACGCATGTCAGCACACACACAGGGTTCACCTGTATCTGATCTCTATTTACTTTAAGCTCCATGCTAACAGTGCTAATGCTGCGAGGCTAGCTGTTGTTACTGCACCGTGAGTTGCATGCTATGATGTGCGGCGCTAAGCTAGCCTTACTGTCGCTCTGCTAACAGGATGCAAGTACGAGCCGTACATCTGCTCCTGCCCGTAGAGCTGGTTGTATACTAGCTCTGTAGAACAGCCTGAACATGAATACGATAAGAACATGAGAGCTACATAGCATCACACTCACATGAAGTCACTGGAGACCCTGTGAGAGCCGCTGGCCATGGACTTGAACTCCACGCCGTCCAGGTTGGCATCCTGGGGCATGCACCACTCCACTATGTTGCCTGTCTCGCTCACGCACACACACAGAGACAGACGCACACAGACACAAGCACACACAGACAGACAGACACACACACACACAAACACACACACAGAGACAGACGCACACAGACACACACACACAGACACACACAGAGACAGACGCACACAGACACACACATACACAGACACAAGCACACACAAACACACACACAGACAGACGCACACAGACACACACAGACAGACACACACACACACACACACACACACACACACAGACACAAGCACACACAAACACACACAGACAGATACACACACACAGAGACAGACGCACACAGACACACACACACACACACACAAGCACACACAAACACACACACAGAGACAGACACACAGAGACAGACACACACACACACACACAGAGACAGACGCACACACACACACACAGACAGACACACACACATACAGACAGACAGACAGACAGACAGACACACACACACACACACAGAGACAGACACGCACACACGCACACACACAGAGACAGACGCACACACACACACACACACACACACACACACACACAGAGACAGACACACAGAGACAGACACACACACACACACACACACACACACACAGAGACATACACAAGCACACACAAACACACGCAGAGACAGACACACACACACACACACAAACACACACAGACGCACACACCCAAACACATACAGACAGACGCGCACACACACACACGCACGCTTCCTATTAGTATGTTTAGAGCATCCTAGCTACTTCTCTAAACTTGTGCTAATAATATGTGAATAAAGAGAAAGCAAAGAAAGTCTGCAGGACATCCTCTTCTGCAATACTGGATGACTAAACAACACAGGTTAAACATTACATGCATTTGCTAACAAAAATCACGAGTCATTGTATAACCGACTAACATAACAACAAAGTAAAAATATTTTAAAAAATAGGCTAAATAGAAATAAAATAACCCACAACGTTGTCGACTTGTCGTGCATATTAAGGACTCGTGAATATTACTTTACGTTACTTTATAGCGGTACTATTTGCTTTACCTGATCTCGTGTCGAACGTGACGACGAACACCGCCACGACCTGATCCCCGTCCTCCCACCGCTGCCTCGCCGACGAGCAAGGCAGCGTGTGCTCGGGGAACACGGACGGGTTTGGAACATGATCCATCCCGGGCCCGCAGCGCTCTGGGAGCCGCGCCGGGCTCGCTGCTCCGTTGAGGCCCTTTGGGGCGGCAACTGTGCGCCCGGGGCCCTCCGCCGTGCGGCGGTCCGGCCGGGGCGCTGACTCCCGTGGCGGAGCAACGGGTTCCGAGGGACTGGTCCGGGCAGGTTCGGGCTGCGGTGGGATTTCCTCCCAGTCAAGGAGCGGAGCGCGATCCGACTGCTCCACCATGGCACCGCCTTATAGTCTACGGACACCACCCGCAGATCCAACAAGATGTGTAAACAACAGATATCTCCCGACAGCTGCCGAGCCGAACCGAGCCCTTCAAGGTGCGGATCTTACACACCGAACATGCCTGCGCGTCGGCCGGGATGATGCGTAGCGTTTTCCCTGCTATCTGTCTGTAAGAGTGCGTGTCACAACCTCCACGGCCCGATACACCTCCGCGTTCAGTGACGTCACGTCTTCCGATCACGTGACATCGTCACTGTTTCACGTTATTGTATTTTCGTCTATAAAATGCAGTAGCATATTTCCTTTATTCTGCATTTCTATTTCTATTCATTGAAATCGTTTCAATAAACGTTTCCGAGCCACGTAAGCGCGTGTCTTCTGCGTGTCACGGAGAAGCGCATTTGAGGGGGCGTGGTTTATTTAAGACGCGTCGTTTATTTAAAGCAGGCGTCATTTGCATACGCCGCGCGAAATTCGAGCGTGGTGGTGACCCAGGTGCGACGCTGCGACTGTACCGTGAGTAGGCCGACGTTACTGCGGTGACCCCATGTGAGATATGACTGCGGATCATATGCAATAGAGGCCGCTTGGCATGCCCGCCCGTGTGCAGGCGAACGGTTCGTTCAGTGTTTTCTTACAGATATAAACTTGTGCTACGTGTTGTCGCCGACCCACCAGGCCCTAGGCGTTAGAGACCATAGCCATGGCGACGGTGTTCGACGGCATCGCCCAGCAGTTGGACTTCTCCAGCTGCGGAGAGGAGGACGGCAGCAGCGACGACAGCGCGGATGACGGCGGATCTATAGCCGTGTTCCGCAGCCCGGCCTCGGCGTGTCGGACGCCCCGCTCGTCCGCTGCCCTCTCACCGTCCTTCAACCCTGCTAGCCCGATCCCCTACGCGGCGTGGCAGAACCTCAGGCTCCGTGACTCTCCCAACACGCCCAAGGTGGGGTCCTAAACGGCACAATACGGGTCCATATGCGGACACAAATGAGCACAGCAATCCCCGTAAACCGCATTGCCTCGGCAATCCTATCTGGTGTATTAATACAACTTCTTGCATGTCATTGTGAATACTGTTTCTCAGCGTCGTTTGCTCCAGTTAAAGTGACGATATGACCTTCTGCCACTAGATGTCACACTAACCATCAGCTTCCAGAACAAATAGTGGGCCACAGCAGGGACGTGGGGTGAGATATGTCAGGGTAGGCAGGGGAAAAAGAATGTCTGGTGGCGAACTTGTAATGTGTTTGCCCTTCACGCGGGAGAGTAGGGTTCAATTCCCGGGTGGAACAAGTTTTTCTTACATTTAGTTTTAATAACTATTTGCGTAGTTGTACAGGCTTAAAATGTGAGACATTTTTCGTCATACTTTGAAAACATCTTTCATCGCTTGTTAGGCTTTTCAAAAAAGTGTATCGGGAGCTGAACAACAGTGATAAGTTTGATTGACAGGGAGCGGCATAACCACGCCCTCATTAAGCCGATTCTGGACCACAGAACCAGGTTAGTAAAATGATGCGCTGCCCACCTTGGCACATTATTATGATGCCTGTAACCATGACAACGTGGCCTACGCATGCGCAGCCCTGCGCCAACCCAATGGAATGAAAGCAGTCAAGGTAATGCGTGCCTTTTTTGGCTACGATCCAGTACGATCGGTGCTTTAGCGAGGAGCCGAGCCGAACAGTGAGAGCCCGCGAACGTTAGAGAGACGAGAGTAGTGAGAGCGATTGAGCCAATAGAAATGTTTATCACCTACGTCACCATCTTAAATGCCACAGTACAAACTGCAGTAGATTACCGGCATAATAATGCAACTAAATCGAATAAAACTTTTTTAAGGAAAATGTTTTAAGTAAAGTACATTATATCTGACAAATTATTAATTCTGTCAACAACAAAAAATATTTGGCATCAAATAAAATGTTTATTTTATTGAAACTCAGTATTATCCCAGGGTAGGCAGTGCCTACCCTGCCTACCCTGCCCGCACGTCCCTGGACCACAGTATTCAGGTGTGTGTGGTCCTGAATGAGCTGCAGTTCCTCTCGTGTCCTCTAGAGTCTGCTGTCCAGGTCCTCCCAGCTGGACTCCTGCAGTAGGCTGGGCCACAGCCAGAGGGCGCTGCGGTTCTCTGTGGGGGCGGCGGAGCGCGGCCTGTGTCGCGGCGGTGTGCCAGCGGTCAACGTGAACCCCTTCACGCCCACGCCAGTGCCCCGGGACAGCACACAGCACAAGAGGAAGAGCAGGAGGGATGACGACGACGACAATGAGGAGGAGCAGGAGGACTACGAGCACAGGTAGAGACCCTCCTAGCCTGATGTAACCAGACCCACAATGCACCTGGGGAACAGGGTCTGGACACACTCCATAGAGCCTAAGTCACTTCTGCGTTACGGGACCTTGGTTTGGAATAATATGCATGGCAGTCAACCGTGAGAATACCAGTCTTTAGATCCCGTTTGCTTTGACACGAAGCACACATACATCATGTGTGTCTATTTAAAAGATACTTGTTCAAGTCAAGAACGTTGCAGTTTGTTGTGAAACTATAAAGTAACCTTTAGTGTTGTGTGTAACCGCTCAGTGAACTGCAGCTTTGTCTCGCACAACGCTGTCTTGGGCTCGAGGATTGTGGCACGACAACGTCAGGACAGTGTTTTTAGTCGTACTAATTACATATTGTCAGTCTTGTACTTCAACAAACGACAAACTGAGACTTTCTTGACTCTCTTTTAAATAGTCAAACATCATGCGTGCTTTGTCACAAAGCAAACAGGATCTAAAAATAGTGTTATTCTTGCTGTTGACTACCGTACATATTGTTCCAAACTAAGGTCCCATAATGCGGAAGTGACTTGGGCTATCTATTGGGAGTGTTAAGCCATTGCCTCTTGCTGGGCATCGACCTCAGTTTAATTTAGAAACTACTGGAACAGTCTAGCGGACTGATTATCTCTTCACATGGCTCCACCACCATGTACAAACACACGCCTGACTTCAATGGCGTCTCACTTAAAGGGATAGTTGGATACCTAATGCTCTCTGGGGTGGAGCACCCTATTGCATTTAAGGGAGGTGTTTTCATTTGCGTGAGTTTGAATGTGTCCTTGAGAGTGACAGACCCTAACTTTAACCACTCCCACTGGTTGCTGATTGGTCGCCAGCAAGGTGGCTGACTGCATGCTGATGTGAACTGGGCTTCTGTCTAGACTGAACTGAGTGAGTAGGTAGAATCAGGGAGTTGGCAAGCTAGGGAAGACCTATTATAGATTATAAAGATGTATTGCACCTTAGTGTGGCCCTGAGACTAGTGTTCAGTAGTAACTTCTGCTAGCAGTAGGATACAGTGGGGCATTCAAATGGGACGATATTCAGTCTTAAGTTTCTTTGGTTGGACAAAGTAGTTCTAGTAGGTGATGTGAGATGACATTGCTTGGCCCAGCTGGAGTTTGTCTTACACTCCTGCTAATACTGCTGTTTAATCAAAGCTCATTGACTTGAAAGTACTGTACGATGGACTTGGTGGCAAATTACCTAATAATTAACAGTGCATAGGTAATTCAACATGTTGGCATCTTACATTTTGTCCCACCTGCTGGCCAGTATTCATATTTGTTCCCACAGTTACAGTGTGTGTGTGTGTGTGTGTGTGTTGCAGGTCAAAGCACAGCCTCTCATCATCGGAGGAGGATGACTATGAAGCCTTCCTCCCGCCCAAGGTATGCCTGGCCGTCACCATGGAGATCATGGTGGGCCCCATACTGCGAGGCGTGGCCACAGTAGTCTGGCAACAACGTCTCACGTTTGTTCTAACTAGACCGTCTCGTTGCTGCTCGTAACCTAGACCGTCTCGTTGCTGCTCGTAACCTAGACCGTCTCGTTGCTGCTCGTCAGTCACAGGGAACTGCATAACAGTATAAATGACCTAACCTTAAAGCACGTGTAAAACTGGTCACAAAGGTAGCTACAGACCATTAGATCAGTTATTACTTGTGTAGGCTAAAGAAAGGGGTAAAATCTGTACCAGCCTCTAGATCACTTCAAGTGATTAAGTGGATGTACAGCTCTGGAAACAAGGGTCCACTGCACACTTGAACCGTTGTAAAAACAATGGTCTCAATATATTATATATTGAGCATTATAAAGAACCTCATACCCTCTAGACCTCCCTGGGCTTCCCTAGACCTCCCTGTGCCCCACAGCGCCGGGCGGTGCAGACCCTGATGCTGTCTCGCTACGAGAGTGAGTTCCTGGAGCTGGAGCACATCGGCGTGGGGGAGTTTGGTTCCGTCTACAAGTGTGTGAAACGGCTGGACGGCTGCTTGTACGCCATCAAGAGGCTGCGTACTCCCTTGGAGGGCTCTGCCAACGAGTGGGTCCCTACCTGACTATTTCTCTCATAACCCCCCCCCCCCCCGCCCCAGCGCTACGCCTTTCTGGTGTGACGAGCTGCTGGTGGGCGGGGCTAATACACTCTGCAGGCAGCCTCTCACGTGTCTCTGTGCCCCTGACAGACAGCTGGCCCTGAGGGAGGTGTATGCCCACGCTGTGCTGGGGCTCCACCCCCACGTGGTGCGCTACTACTCCGCCTGGGCGCAGGACGACCACATGATAATCCAGAACGAGTACTGCGACGGTAGGTTGTCGTGGCGCCAACTCTTCCAAATGGATGCGTTCCCAGTGAACACCGGATGTCATGTTGGTGGACGAGAGCAGGCTGGCAAAACCATGCCAGACACTGCAAACAGCGTTTCGTCAAACGTTCAAATGTTTGTTCAAATGTTTTTGACTTTGTCCACAACGGCATTTACAACAAGAGGTTCGTAGCTTCCTCACACGGAGACTACGTCAATGTTAAGGTAGTACGTTGGCTGCAACAGCACTAGAATACTTCATACAACTGTAAAATGAGATCTGCCACTGAATTGTATTGATTACATTTATTAAATGATTTGTAAACCATGCGACATCACTATAGCAACCATTCCGTCGGATTTCATGCCACCCAGAGTGTTTGCCATGGGTTCGCCGAGAACAACTACTAAAATAACGCGGTAAACTAGGTGTGTACAGCCCATAGCATGTGTATCAACCTGTAGCCGTTGTATATTCTGCACATGGGCTTCTCCAGACAGTCCTGACGCTGAATGGAGCCAAGTTCAGACCACCTCTGAATGTTGCTCCAGCAATCAGGTCTCAATGCATCTTGGGTGGGGGGGAAACACAGGAGGCAGCCTCTGTGACGCTATAGCGAGGAACGAGGCCCAGGGGGCGCTGTTCTCCGAGGCTGGCCTGAAGGACCTGCTGCTGCAGGTGTCCATGGGCCTGCGCTACATCCACGGCTCGGACCTGGTGCACCTGGACATCAAGCCCAGTAAGGAGCTGTGCTGGCACAACCTGGCCTGCAGGGGGCGGCCTGCGCACCGTAACCCTGTCTTCTTGTTCCCTAGGCAACATATTCATCTGCCAGCGGGGCGTCGCCGGGGGCGATGGCGAGGAGGAGGATGAGGGCGGATCCAAATCAGGAGTAATCTACAAAATCGGCAAGTCTTCCTCCTACGTTGTCACGGTGATGTGTGAGCACAGCTGGCATTGTCATGGTGACGCGTGACTGTCTCCTCCAGGTGACCTGGGTCATGTGACCTCCATCAGCAGACCCCAGGTGGAGGAAGGAGACAGCCGCTTCCTTGCCATGGAGATCCTGCAGGAGGTGACTAGGGTGGTTACCATGGTTACCACTTGTCCTTCAGTCTACCGTGGACCGGCTGAGCAGACGGCTAACACCACCGTTGTGTCCATGGCTACGCGGCGGGCTATCGCGTTCCATCGGACGCTTCATGTCCTCACTGAATCCGACAGAAATGACATTAGATTACGTCATGTAAACAAACCTACCTATTAGCAGTAGCACACTTGTTGGCAAGGCGGATAACAGTAGGAACATTGCTACCTAGTGACCTAAAGCCGAGAGCATATGCCTTCTCCATATTTACTACAATTGCCTACTATGACGGGGGCAGGTTCAGATGTCACTCATTGTTGTAGGCTAGATGTAGTATACAACCACCTCTACTTTATATAATATGATAACTAGCTTGCCAGCTCTGTTGAGCATGCTAATATAAAACTATCTTCCTCCAGCCAGCTGCCACATTAAGGTAACTGAATGTCCTCCATTTCAACCATTAAATATAGACTAGTTCTGTCTCAACGCAAGCGACGGGGAGAAAATAGAAACGGGGCGTCCAACAAAAGTTCACTGAAAACGGCGTGCAGTGTCGCTAGCGTCCAGTTAGGACATTACAACAGAAAAGATGGCAATCGAACTGCTTTTGTCGCTGAGGCTCTCTCCCGTCACATCCAGTTAGGACACTGTGTAATGCCACCGTTGTGTCCATGGCGACGGCCGGCTAACGCCACCCTTGTGTTCAGGACTACAGCAGTCTGCCCCAGGCAGACATCTTTGCTTTGGGGCTCACGGTGCTGCTAGCAGCTGGCTGCGCTCCTCTTCCCCAGAACGGCGACGAGTGGCACAGCCTGAGGACGGGCCAGCTGCCCTGCCTGCCTGTGGAGCTGTCGCCGCCCTTCAGGAGCCTCCTGGAGGTGCGTCTGTCACCACTCTGCTTGTCTGTTCAGATGTTAGTCTGTTGCTCTGCCTCATATCACACCAAGCGTTCAGTCTTCAGGCTGGGCTCTAAGAAGGATGTTGTCTGTTCTAAAGACTGTGGCTAAGCTAGCGCGGATGCCATGGTGCTGTCATTATGCTAAGCTAACAGGATGTTGGTTCAGCGAGTGATTGTATGAGCAGCTCTGTGTGAACTCCTTACGCCTGGGTTATTACTACATGACCTGATCTGTGTCTCCTCCTCCTCGTCTCCTCCAGGAGATGCTGCATCCGGAGCCCGACAGACGGCCCTGTGCCCGGGTGCTGTGCGGGCATCCGGCCCTGGGCAGGGGCGGTGCCGGCAGGACCGCTGCTCAGCTGCGTCGGGAACTGAACGTGGAGAAGTTCAGGACGGCCATGCTGGAGAAGTAAGGTCCCTCCTTCCCGCCGCTGATGGGTTTAACACAGAACCTTGGGTCATGTGCAGCGCCATGTGGAGATCAGGGGGTCAACTCTGTTCACTCAAACGGACCATTTATTTGTCTCTTTCACAGCAATGGTGGAACCTTAAAACTGTTCCTGGAAGTACCCCTTCAGTTGTTATACATGTAAACCCATCCTAAAGGCCATAAATGTCAAACAATTGAAATTGCCCACCGAGCTAAACCGTTTGGCGTCTCCATGAACCGTGTGACGGAGAATTTTGACCATCTGTTCAAAATTCTCCACTTTCTTCTACATGGCTCTTGTCATGTGGCCTGTGGTAACTAGGCGACTGGCCCAGTGCCTCAGTTCGCACCAGTGTCCAGGACACAACCATCTTGTGACCCACCCCCACGTTTACATGGACTAGTAGAGTGCCATGGTCTGGGGAAAGGGGGGGGGGGGGGGTAGATGTAGCATGTAGGTGACGTGTGTTGCTCTGTTGGTGTGACTCGCATGCAAATGAAGCACACAACCACATGCTGCTGTGGAGCCTGAAGCCTCCTGCGGTGTCATCTTCATTGTCTGTTCCACCAGGCAGCTCCAGGAGGCTCGGCTGGCAACCCCGGCCCCCGAACAGGCCCAGAGGCCCCCGGGCAGTGGACCCCAGAAGCCCCCGGGCAGACGGCTGATTGGCAGGAACACCGCACGCTCCATGAGCTTCGGCTGCCCAGGCTACTGTGTCTGACGTCAACCCTCCACGCCCCTTTAGTGTGTTGGTCTAGCTCTGATGTTACAATGTGGTACTTTTAAACTGTAAATAAACCTTTATCCATTTTTAATGAGGGATTACTTTGGTTTGTCAATGGAAGTTTACTGAGCAGGAGAAACTCAGTTGGCACTCATTATTCAGATTATTGAGCTGCTTGTGCCTTGTAATGCAAGTGGATGACTTTCATTTCATCTCTAATTTCCAGACGCTATGGTTGAAGACTTTGACTTCAGTATGTATAACATACATTTGACAAACTCTAGAAATGCGAGTCTCTGAAAAGTAAATGTGTTAAAAATGTTTATTGTGGTGTAGACTATTGTACCTATTGGCGTGAGACTACATTTTATTTGGAGTTTGTAAATTTAAACCATGTGGGAATCTTGAATGCTCGGGAATATTTGTGAGAACACTCCTAGTGCTATGGGAAACCCCGATAGGCAAATGCAGGAACATGATGCATAAAAAGGGGCTGAGCCTCAGCTGGCTGCGTCACAGTCGCTAAAGGCTGCTGGTAACTTTAAAAACATCTACGACCTCGTTCACTCGTCCAGATCTGCAGTCGGTCCAGCTAGATAGCAGACCAGACACCGCACCGAAGGGTAGGTACAGTACATGTCCAATGCGGTCTGTTCCCTGACTGTGTTCTTGTAGGTAGCCGGTATGTTGACATGAAGCTAGCACTTGCTAATGCTAATAGGCTGTTATTAGTCGTGTCTCGTCTGAAGTACATCTCTCTCCCTCAGAGTTAACGAAATACAATCCTTTTGGCTTCACTGGGTATGTTAAAGACGTGTACATAGCGATCTCCTGGGCTGAATCTGAAGACACATAGCGATCTCCTGGGCTGAATCTGAAGACACATAGCGATCTCCTGGGCTGGATCTTGTAGTCTACTTCCATAACCCGGCGCCACTTGTTTATTTCTAATGACGTCGTACGGTGACTTTACAAGCTTTACTACTTAAACCTGTTCTTAGGACAGTTCATGGGCTTCTATCTCGCTGTGGTTGGTTGTCATTCTGTGTGGTTTGGTACGTTTTCACCACTGATGGATCGTGTGTTGTGTCGGTAGGTTCGGTGCCACTGTACAGTTCAGAGAGAAGGGGTTTGGTCGTCAAAGATGGATCTTGCCGGGCATCTTTCCCTAGAGGCCAAAACCTCCCTGGTGTTCCTGGCCTTTTTGCGTCAAAGCCCCACTGCGAACGTCGAGCTCCAGAAAGAGCTCGACTCCCTGGCCTGGGACGTCAACTGCAATGTACCCCGGGCAAAGCCCCAGAGAGAAGAGCGGTCGCACCCCGCCAGGACGCAGCCCCAAGACGGCGAGGATGACGGCGAGTCGCTCCAGACCGATGGACATCTGCAGAGCAATATTGTGGAGCTGTTAGGAGACCTTCAACCGCAGGTGGTGGAGGGTCAGTTCCAAACGAACACGTTAAACGCTGTTTGACTTCTAGTGTGTTAAAGCAACCACGACGCGTTTTGTGTATTGGCATATGAATGTGTTTATAATTCGGTTGTCAAATACCATAATGAAAGTGAGAAGAGGAAGTTGCCATTTGTAAATTTAAACTTGTGTGGAAAAATATGAACGACTTCTGTAGTGGGTTTAAATGGGTAAACACATATTACACATGAACAATTGTTTATTTATATACTCTGAACAAAAATATATC